>BROG01000021.1:1887500-2007500 GCA_030159075.1 Atrina japonica
ACATATCCACTTCATCAAATCAATATTTTTATATATAAACTAAAGCTGCAGGGGATATTAATTTTCAATTTAAACTGAGAGGAATTACTCTTTACTATGTCCAAAAAATAATTTTGGTTTTACAAATTCAACTAAAAAATAAAAACAACAACAAAAAATGAATCAAATGAATTTAAGATTAAAGTGATATTAGATAAGATTAGGTAGACCCCTGATCTTATTAATTTAATCCATTTATAACTGCAGACTCGCGGCAGATGTGACTGATCAATAAGAAATGCTTACCCCTCCATGGCATCTGATCCCATCTCTTGATTTCCAGAGGTCTGTGTTTGTCCGATGTTCACCAGATTTGTATATTTGTCTTAAGGATATCCTGAAGATTAATACTTTGATATCTGTGATTTTTGTCTATTAAGGTTTCAACAAATTTGCGTTTTTTTCAATATTTAATTTTAAATACCAAACAAAACAGATTCGGGATAATTTATGCTCCCCGGAGTAAAACTCTTGTTTATAGGAGATACGAAAACACTAACCACAGAGAATTACCCAGAATGCTGCATGACAGACAATACGAAGGTGATGTCATCTCCGTAAAATAACACATATCTTTCATGTTTCTGCAGTTTGTATCGTTTAGCTAGATCACTAAATTGTCTGAAAAACAAACTTTCAATATCCTGCTTCTACGTCTCAATAACAGTCGAGAGATAGAGTAGAATGATAAGGAGTGAAGTTGGTCTTCGGTTGTGATTCCCCGAAGATGACGTCACAGATGTAAATACGAGCAGGCAGACTGTATTTGGCTTTCGTTAAAACATAAAAAATTCATAAAAAGTCTTTCAGAAATTTTACCTAAATTTTAGCTGAGTAAAATGGATAGTGACGACGGGTTTATGGATTATGAGGATCCTTCCGGAGATGAAGTTGAAGAGGAAAGTAGTGAAGATGACGATTTCGTTGAAATGGGTCTCGATGCAGAGCCAACGACAGCTCAAGATAAACGAGATGCAGAAGAATTTCCGTATGAAGTACTAACAGCCGATTCGATTGTCCAGTTTATGGTGGACTGTATTAAGGAAGTCAATGCTGTTGTTCAGGTCATTAAATAATAACATTTGTTTGACCTTGTTTATGTTTGTACCAAACCATAATTAATCAATCTCAGATGTGGTCATGCAATCATGATCATTCTTTTGTTTTGTTTGTTTTCCTTATAATAATTTTATTTTGCTTCATACTTGCAAACCAACCACATGAAGGTTTGAATATAGTTTAAGATATATAAAAATACCAAGATAATAGTAAATCACTGGTAGAGGTTGTAAATAGATTCACAAAGGGTTCACTGAATAACTTAACAGGTGGGTATTATCAGATATGATATCAAGTGGTTTTACCTGTTTAGGCTGTTGCTTCCACTTAATTTGTCCTGAATTAATAAAATTCTTATATTTGATCTCGGTGTATTTCATATCTTATCTGATCTGTTTCGGAGAATAATGGAAAGAAAAATCATGCACATATCAACATCTAATGAGGTTTCCATTTGACTCCAAGTCCCAGGTTTTGACCCCCTACGTTCCTCCACAACCTGATTTTGATGCTTAATAGATTCACTACAGGGGTCATTTTGACTCAGTGATTTGATCAAAGAGTCGACCTGAAGTTTGTCATTAAGATGTGTAACACAGTCGACTAATTATGAAAGTGCAATTGATTGCACACATTTATTGACAGGCAGTCAGTTTCAGATGGGTGACATAATTTAATTGGACCTGTCCGCCACTGTATGAACAAAACATTTAACTCATTCACCCCAAATACACATTTGGACTGGTTTAAGTCATTGATTTACAGAAGAGTCTATTGTTTTTCAGGGGTTTTTGAATTAACAAAATTACCCAATTTTCACTTCTGATTGTTAAAATATCGGAAGGTGCCGTTATTAATTTGATTCAGGCATGCCGATCTCAAGCCAGTCACGACAAGCTATTTACTTTGATGTTCGCATAGTAAGAGGAATTAAAGCGGTTGGCATGTTGTAAAAATAATTAACCCATCTACCCCAGGAAATAATGGACTCTAATGAAAATCAATGACACAGACCATTCCAAATGTGTCTTTAGGAGTGTATAAGTTAAAGGAACAAGTTTATTTATTCAAAATGTTTTGTGTAGTGGCAGATTGATTAGACTTTTACCTCATTATGACCTTAGTTTATAATTAGTTATACAGTGGAACCTGTCTTGAGAGACCACAGACCGCATTCTGGTTAAACAATCCTATACAGAGATTTTCCTATCTCTGTAATTATGGGTCCAGGGTCCAGAAAATTAGGAAAATATATGACTTTTTGTTTTTACTAAAAAATGAAATTTGAGACATTTGTTTGAAAATTCTTTATTTTTTATTTTGAAATTCCAAATTGGGAATTTTTGCATATTTTTGGGAAAATACAAGCCAGTTTGGCATTGGGAATGGGTCCTGTAACCAGACCCAAAATAGGCCTAGGAAAATCCCTAAAATAAAACCTCTTTTTTAAGAGACTACCTGTCTTAAAAGACCACATTGCAGTGGCAGATAGGATGGTCTCTCTCAAGACAGGATCCACTGTATATATTGGTAATTCCCACACACATTTTTACATGTGCTTTATTTTCCGATCTTTGGCAAAATACATTTTGAATGACTAAGTCATTGTATTGTGAATTTTTTAATGCTGGTGATTTTTTTTTCAGTTTATGGATTAGATTTTAGTAATAATTATTTGTGAATTTTCCAATATCAGTTCAAAGTCCAATTAAATCCTTATGCTAATAAATTTACTCTGGTAAAAAGTGATAAAAATGAAGATAGATTGAACTACTGGAAGCCCCCCCTCCCCCCCAAAAAACCAAAAAAACAAACCAAAACAAAACAAAACAAAAAGCCCCTAACAAACAAAAGTAGCTTTGACTGAGTTTAAATTATTATTAGCAAAGAAGAAAATCTGCTCAACATTAGATTTGAAAATACTTTATGTCCTGATGAAGGGACAGGTTTTACTGAAAATTTGACGATATTTTTGTCTATGTTATTGGTCATTTTAATTTTTATATCAGTCATTTCTTGACTGGTATCTATTGACGCCTGTGGATATATTGTGTTGTTGGTTAAAGTGCATATATATATATATATATATGTATGTATATATATATATATATATATATCATCATATGTATGTATACTATAAATCATTTATTTGAAATCTTGAGTTTTGTGTATACCTTGTTATCAACATTGTATTTATATTATTTATCATTCATTTCACAGATTCCGTCAACAGTTACCAGAATTTTGCTGAATCACTTCAGATGGGACAAAGAGAAACTTATGGAAAGGTATAATGATTTTTTTTTTTACCTTATGCTAGAACTGCAACATACATGTTATGTATTATATTTATCATTTTTATAATCAGTGGGACACAGATGTCCCATTGTCATGTTAAAAAAAGAGATTAATAGATACAGGAAAGTCTTTTATCACTAGTTGTGCACAGAAATTTATATTACAGTACAGTGAAGCCTGTATTTAGAGAGACCACACAATCTGACAGTGAAATGTGATTTCTCATGACAGGTGGTGTCTCAAAAAGTGGTTTTATATAAAGGATTATTTAACTGTCGGAGTTATTTTCAGAATGTGACCTCATAAGACAGGTGGTCTTTGATGAGAGTTCTCTCAAGACAGGTTCCACTGTATAAGGATATAGGTCATTTGCTACACGAAAGTTCTATACAAATGGATAATGACTTGATGCATATGAATTGACCTATTGTCGGATGTCTTTCTTTCCACGTGCACTATCTGATGTCATTTGATTTTGATGTCATAATCCCACAACCATTTGACAGACCATTTAATTGTGATGTCATGATAGAAAAAGATTGCCAAAAGATATCGTGTCGGATCTTTTGCCATAGATCAAATGGGTTTTTGTTTTGTTCTGAATTTTCATCGTTCTAGTAAAAATCTTTTCGGTGAGTACTAATGGGGTGCTGTATATGTAGTACTTGGTAAGTGCTAATACCCCTTCACAAGCTATGAAGTCACGTAGGATTGTAATCAAAATCATGTTTTTAATTGTTTGTTGCAAGTAAAATCTAAAGTTTATCATTTTCAGGATATTTTATTTTATTGTAGTAATTTAGGAATTACTTTTCCCATTTTGTTTTATTTATTTATTTTATTTATTTGTTTTATTTCATGTAAAGTTCTTAGAAAGTTGAGGACAGTCAACAACTAGATAAATTTTTAGTTGTCATGGGAAAATGAAAATGTTTTTCAAATTGTTTGTGTTTGAGAGTTTATTATTGTATTAATAATTTCAGATACTATGATGGCGATCAGGAAAGCCTGTTTTCAGAGGCCCATGTAATTAGTCCCCACCGGAAAGATATGGGAAGGCCAAAGGTAAATTTGACGTTGGATACATTGTGTTCAGGAGCCTCCTTTGGAAAAGATTAGGAGCCTTTTTGAAAAATGAAGTTATTTCTTAACTGAATACAGTCAAACCCATATTTAAATTGATCCCTGTAACATTGAAATCCTGCTTTATTTGAAATCATTTTGATTCCCCTGACCCAATTGCTTTATTAACTTTAAAACCCGATTATTCTGACACCCCTGTTTATTTGAAAGAAAAATTCTTTCCCTTCGATTTCAATTTATTCAGGTTTGACTGTATATATTTTGGCCCTCCGTAGCAGATGGTTAGAGCATCACACTTTAAACCTTGGAGTCTCTCACGTCTACTCAGCAGCGGTTTGAGCCCCGCCGGAACCTTAGCTGATTTTGTAAGAATGTTTGACAGTTGACTCCCTGTCTTTTTTATCCCGCAGCACAAACATCTTCAAGAGACCCTATATTTCTGTATCATGACTAGGATGAAAATCCATTTTATTTCATCTTAAGGATGTTAAAAAAAAAAATTTAAAAGTAATACATAGATTAATTGAAAAATAGAAGATTTTGTGTGAGCTCTTTCATATTGCATCTTTTTTTCCAGAAAAAGAACACACCATTTTCATGCGCATGGCGTCTTGTTCCCCCCCCCCAAATAAAAAGTTAGGCCCCCCCATTGAAAATTCCTGAATCCGCCCCTGTAATCCATTCTCAATATTTTTTCAGAAAATGACAAGATCAGCCTCAGCAGCTGCAAGCTCAGAAGCCCTGTGTGAAATTTGTTACGTTAACAAACAACCATCTGTAAGTATCACCATGGTAATTCTACATTTCTGCGATAATTGTAACAGGGATGAGAATTTTTCTCCAACTGGAGGAATTCTTCTTTTTTTCAATATTTTGCTGCAATGTTAAATCTTTATTTCAATCTTAATTAAACCCCTACAAATGAGCCATTTTCCTCCTTTTTTACCATTTTACGGTATCACAGCCCTGTTGTAATATGTTGTTGATCTTATTGAAATCAAGCTTCTATATACATGTGTATATATTTTGAGACTCTGTGTTTGAGTGGTTAGAGCATTGCACTGGAATCATGGAAGTCTCTCACTTCTGGTCAGTGCAGATTCTGACCCTGCTGATTTTTGTGAGAAAGTTTGTCACTTTCCTAGCAAAAGGCCGATGGTCTCTTTCCAGGTACATTGTAACTTGGTTCTCTCCTTCACCATTAGAAAATGGCTGCCACCACATAAATGAAAAATTGTTGAGTGTGGCGTAAAATACTTCAGAATTAAAAAAAAAAATCTATGAAATCTCAGTTAAATGTCCTGTGACTAAGATATCTTGAACACAGCTAAAAAATGTAGTTGTTAACAAATACTAAAACCAGCTGTCGCTGACAGCTCATATTGCTTTAAGAATATTGTAAGTGGGTATACCACCTTAAATCTGAGATTAATAGAACTGTATTAAATTATGTTTGATAGTCTCTGGCCAACCTACCAACATAGCTCGTATATTTAGCAATTTTGCAATTCCTCTTTTTTTTTTCAACATAAAAAGTTTCAAATTTGACTAAATTATGCATAGAAATGATAGAAAAAATAAATAAATAAAAAAACAGCTTTTGTTTACCAATTCCCAGGCCTGGCATCATAAAACTTAATAATTACTTAAGTCTAAAATTTTTACTCAACTTAGGCTAATCCTGGAATCTGATTGGCTGAGCAGGCCAAGTTGAGAAAATTCTCAGACATGAGTAAAATCTCAAGTTCTATATATATGTTGCTGGGCTTGGTTTTGGAAACTTGAATAAGGGCTTATCAAACAAATATATTTTTAAATCTTTCACCTCTAAAGACACATTTGGACTGTCCTAAGTCATTGATTTACAGAAGAGTCCATTGTTTTTCAGGGGTTGATGATTTAATGTTAGCATGAAATTTCAAATTCTAATTAACCATTGTTTATTGTAAAGGCAAAAAAAAGGGACATTCATTGTGTTGCCGTAAAAATTGCTTCCAAACTTAAGGTACACAAAATGGATGAAAAAAGCACTGTAGAGTCTTAAATGCCGAGTGTGAGTTCTTCAGATAAACTGTACTTAAAAAACAGAAAAATTGCAGAATTGAAAGCTGCTCTCTGATTGATAGGTTCAATTTATTTATGTACAACTCATCGAATAATAACTGAAAACATATGTTTACGGAACTATATAATTTTTACCTTTCGACCTGACAATCTGAGAAAACATGCCTTTAAGTATAGTAAAATGTGATGTTTTTTTGTTTCAGGAAATGACAGGGTTAGAGTGTGGTCATCGCTTTTGTTCACTCTGCTGGACAGATTATCTCACTTCTAAAATTATCAATGAAGGAATGGGCCAGACAATAGCATGTGCTGCTTTTGGTTGTGACATTTTAGTAGATGATGCCACTGTTATGTAAGTGTCTAGTTGTATGTAATGTTATATTACACACAATTTAGGAGTTGGATTAGAGTGACTTACCTCTCCCATTGCTCGTAAATTAGATGCACACAAAAGGTTTGATGTTATCAGTAATTATGGGTACAAAAATGAAAGGAAATGAAATGCCCTCAGCTTGCAGCACCTTTTTTGAATTGTTGTGTTGCACTACTGCACATTTATTGCCTTAAAGCGATATAAGCTGTCACAATGATTATTTTTGTCCCCTGACATATAGTGGAGAATATGATAAAATGTGTGTTCAAATACATTATCAAACACGTAAAACATTGTAAAAGATCTTCTTTTCAAAGTTATTTGTTTTATTAGAATTTAAGTTCTCTCGTACCTTAAAAAATCCAGCTGTATTTCCTTATGCAATGACCTTTCAGATAAACTCTTTCGCCATATCAAATGTACTTCGTAATTTGGTCAGGGGATCTCGGTCCTTTACGCGCTCGGACTATGTTAAAGTTGGCAGATTTTTATGTGTTTTATATTCATTTTTAAAATACAGGACGTGATTTTTTTTTTTGGAAAGTGCATGTATTATGTAAAATATATGCTTTTCAACGCTATTTAAATACCTGAAAAAAGAGGATGAATATATGAATGAATATATCTGGTCACTAAAAGAAATTTTTCTGATCTTTAATGTTGCCTTGAATGCTGACATTGACAAAATCAAAACAATAAAACTGTGAAAAGTAGGCGTACCTCACATTTTACAATCATGCCACCATGTCCGGTGGAGTTGGGCAGTTCATGATCATATGCGTCAAGAATGATAAAGCCGAGAATGCGATGGGACGAGTTAAAAATGGGTCGACAGGGCTCAACATTAACTTAAAAAAGAACTAGACCAGTCGGACCAGTACCAGAAAATATTACTAGACCTGACCTCAACATCACTAGACCTGACCTCGGTTACATCATATCTATCGATATCTCTCTTCCAGAGTTTCATATCCTACTTAATTAGGGTACGGTACATCTAGAGATTTTAAGGGTATAATGAAAACACTATATTTTAATTTTTGATAAGTGGTAAAATATAGCTCACATATTAATTTCATAAATTGCCCGACGAACTCGATGACTGGCAGAGGACTTGTGCATATCTATGTCTCATTTTTAGCTATTGCTGCACCATTAAATGCTATTTACTGCTTTAACTGATTTTTTTAATAACATAAAAAAAAACCAAATAAGTACAGAAAGAAATTATTGAATTATTTCATGATTGAAATAATTCCATATAATCTCTAGAGTACTCAAGCCTACTAACTCTAATAGGTAGGACTGGACTACAAGTATATTTTGTTACAGTATAAAACACATGTCATTTCTGAGTGGTTCAAGTAAATTATCCTCAATTTGTACACTGTATTCATGCCGATTGTTCCACTGATTTATAATTTTATCAAGAACAAAATAAGACCTGAATAGACAGTTAGCTTGAATGCTTTGACAATTTATTTATAGAAGTCAAGAAACAAGTATGTATATAAGTTTGAAATTTTCTTTTAGGCCTAATTATTGTAAAATAAATTCTGATTTCTGTTCTGCCCTTTGATTTCTTTGATACACCCTTATCTCTAGTTATGCCTCCACTACTATAAAGAAGCCGTCGTCAGTAACTCAGTGTAAACAGACATCGATAGTTATCGTAAGTTGATCTGCTTTATTAGAGATATTGTGACTCAATTCAAACAAAACTATCAAAAATAAACGTACCATTCTATATGCCCGGTTAAATTAAAATATGCCTAGGCTAGGCTAGTGAAGCTGCACGCACTTGTGATTTTATGACCGATGCTTTCAGTTTCACTTTCAATCTGAATTTTTGCGGGTCCATAGCATTACCGAAATGATGCCAATTACCGGAATGATGGGACATCTAACTGGATTGAAGCTCCTTTCCATCGTAATGATAATTTTGTGGAATAATTTACTTTTAAATGTTAATAATATAGGTATTACATTAAATGAAAAGATATTTTATCGGTATTGTCCTCGTATTTACCAATCTAGCTTTTCATATTTAAGCCATATCAGTACTAGTGTGATATTGAACCCGACGTAACTACTCGTACAATTTGTAGCAAATTTCCTAGAACACTGTTTCCCTTCTCACATTGAAATAGTTTATTCTTCTTAGTTGTATATAAATAATCTAAAAATGATGAAAACATAACCTGATGTGTCATTCCAGTGGCTTTATGCATCATCCTGGTAATATTACTATTATTTCAGTTATATTATATACCAATCTCTCACCAGAGGGCGTATTACATTATATGGCGACAAAATTGACGAAATGAAAGTAAGTCTATACGGCACGTAATATCAGCGACATATCTATTATCACAATCACCGGTAATGTAAATAAATGTCCCACTATCGGTAAATAAATTACAAAAAGAACAAAATGGTTTTCCACAACAATTTTTTTAATAATAGATCGTCAGTCTGTTTGAAGTGATATTTTTAACCCGACCAGTCGGGCTACTTTGACACAAATTAACTAGACCGGACCAATCTTTTATTAGTCAGGGTCGTTCGGTTGGACGTGCCTTAGTTTTGAGCCCTGGTCGAGATCACCCGATATACCCGGCACATAGACAATTTCAGAAACAAATGTTGTGAAACCACGAAAAAGACAAACTTTGCCTGATTTAGGTATGAAATGATGACGTACAAAAATAAATGCAAAGGGTAATAAAAATAGAATGTATATTAACTGCAAATAGCACGTGTTTATTGGTCACTCGGTATTCTTTGTAAAAAATTATTGAAAGTTACTTTTCAATGCTCAAAGTATGGCGGACAAAAAATAACTGATATTACGGGTTACATTTGGCAAGATTGTTGCAATTTTACACATGCATTTGTTATTCTAACCACCAGATGGTCTCTTTGGAATATATATGAGATAGAATATTACATAAAATGGTCATGTAAATATTTTTTACCTACGACAGCTCATATCGCTTTAAATTGTCCACCCCAGTAGCCACTCCAACATTACAATAATTTTTACATGCAATATGAACTTGTTAGGATTCAGAATTGTGACAGTAGATACAAACATTATCTATAATTTTTGGGTGCAATATGAACTTGACTTCACCCCTGAATATATCAAAGTAGACCAGTATCTATTGTTGGGTACAGCTCTACATTGCTCTTGTCAAGGGGTTCCAATTTTTTACAGCCTGTCTGATTTAGCTCAACACACTATTGCTCTTTTATCAAGGTTGTATCTGGTGAGTATGTCTGCCTGTCTGTTTATATCAACAATTCATTTTTGTCTGTAAAAACATTTTGATCTGAAATTTGGAATATAATTAGAAATTAAAAAGTGGTCCTTTTGGATCAAGCTATTGAACTCGATTTTGTTTCTAAAAATATACTCTGCTTAACTGTGCAGTACACCCATCTATTAGGATTCATATTGTCCTGTTCATATTAACAAAAATTTTCTCCTTTTTTTTCACAGGAAATTAGTTACAGATCGGAAAGTCAAGTTAAAGTATCAACACCTTATAACAAATAGTTTTGTTGAGGTAAGCTGGAAACATGTCATCTAACCCCTGAAAATAAATGGACTCTACCTCTGATCATTGTCATGGACCAGTCCAACTGCATTTTTGGGATGAATAAATTAAACATGATTATACATCAAGGTTTTATTATTTCTCAAACTGTTGCAATCTGGGCATAACTTACAATCCCCATGCTCTTGATTTCATTCATTATGCCATAGAGATTGAAGATGGGGTGGGGGTAGGGGGGCATAGTTTGGGATGCTCATTAATCTGTTTAAATCAAATTACAAGTTTGTTACATCATATTTTAACCAAAATTTTGCATGTTGCTTTTTATCAACCCATTCAATACTAAAGACACATTTGGACTAGTCTAAGTCAATGGTTTACAGAAGAGTCCATTGTTTTTCAGGGATTGATGAGTTAATGAGGTCTAGGGTGAGTTTGATTATGGCTGGCATTCATCAATTTTTGCCAGAGTTATTGGACTTAAAAATTTTCATGAATGACAGGAAATTTTGTTTCTCAAAGCATCTTGATTTTTCCCAATATTGATTGCCAAATTAGACATGTGCTTCAGCAAATTTTGCATATCAATGCATTTACATTAGAAGATTTTGTTTAATATATTTTTGTTTTGTTTACATGAAATTTTACTCCTCACTCAACAATTTTTTAACCATATGGTGCAGGGATTTTCCTATCATGGAGGGCTGAAATAAGGCCCCATTCCCAATGCAAAAAAAAATGCATTTTTTTTTCTAAATTTCAGTTGAAATTTCCCAATTGAAGTCAAATGACAATGAATTTGAAAATATTCATGTATTTTCAAAAAGTTTTGTGTATCTTTAGAATTCCCAACAGTTTCAATAAAATGTTTCTAAGATTCCCTATTCAAAAGGCCCAGGCCCTATTCCCGCAAGAGTGGAAAATACTTGTTGGTGACAGACAGTTTTAGATGGTGGAGGAGAGAATCTGATTTCAGTGTACCCGGGAGGAGACTACCGTTCTTTTATTGATTTATCATGTACTACAAATTTTATCATCCAGAATATTTCTGTTTCAATTTTAGTGTAACAGACTACTTCGGTGGTGTCCAGCTCCAGATTGTGGTCACGCAGTCAAAGTCCAATACTATGATTGCAAACCGGTTACATGCAAATGTGGTCATACATTTTGGTAAGTTCTGTCATTTTAAATATGGTCATACATTTTGGTAAGTTCTGGCATTGTAAATGTGGTCATACATTTTGGTAAGTACTGGGACTGTAAATGTGGTCATATAGTATGGTATGTTCTGGGGCTGTTATAGAAATAAAAGCAAAACACAAACACCCTCAAAATTAGGACCCTGACAAATTTAGAAATTTAAGACCATCGGCCATACTTATTTTATCACTACTAATGATAGATTAGTATTGTGAAGCAAATACCAGTCTATGAATAGACGAGAGTCGTCGTGACTCTGCGGTAGAGTGCTTGATTTGCAACCGGAGGGTCACAGGTTTGAGCTTCAGTGGAGGCGGCTGGCTTTTCCTGTTTTTTGGATGAGACAGTGGAAACCGGGGTCCTGTGTCACAGTAGTTGTTGGCACGTTAAAGAACCCTCACTGCTCTATGGCTGTAAGTGTCAAGCATAGGCCAAAATTTGAAGCCCTTCACTGGCATTTGATGACATCTACATAACAGTGAAAGATTCTTGAGTGGGACATTAAACAACAATACACAACAACATGAATTGACCATATATGTCCTTCTGTCTGTCTGTGTCAACAAATTGGTTAAGCTGTTGCATTTAGCTCTGTTGTAAGAAAATCAATTTTTAACTATGACCTTCATGTTTTTCCTTGACCCTGGAATTTTAATCAAATTAACTATGAAAGTATCAGATCAGTTCATTTATGGTAAAGTTTATACAATATATGCTAGAGTTATGGGACTTCCCCAGAATCATAATGTTTCTCAATCACATCTTGTTTTGATGGCTGAAACAACTGCTAGTCTTACAACATGAATTCTTTTTTCTCTTAGTTTTTCATGTGGAGAAAATTGGCATGACCCCGTGCAGTGTAAATGGTTACGTAGATGGATAAAGAAATGTGATGATGATAGTGAAACTTCAAATTGGATAGCTGCTAATACTAAGGTGAGTTATACAAACAAATACTCAAGTTTACGGTTTATATTTTGGGGATGCATCATTTTCCTGGTGCTAATTATTTTTTGGGGGGGGGCTGTGATTAAGTTTGAGTCAAAAGTTTAGTAGTATGGTCAAAAGATACATAATCTATTTATATACAGTTGTTTCTGAATTTAAATTATGTGATTGTAGAAAAGTCTGACAAAACCTATTGTTCTTGGTATTTAACTCATCAATCCCTGAAAAACAATGTACTCTTCTGTAAAACAATGATCTAGGCCAGTCCATATATGTCTTTAGGGGTGAATGTGTTAGCTACCACTCACAGCATTGATAATAAGCTCACCTCTACAAAGTTGGAGGTGGCGGATGTTACGCTGTTTTGCCACTGGCATCGATGAGCATCTTTAATGGCAAAAAGGACAGACAGAAATTTTGAGAACCATGTTTCTATATTGTTGTGTAAATCTTAGTTGATGAATTTTAAAAATTTGTGCCATTTCACTTTTTGTTTGAATTCCTAAATGTATTGATGCTATAAACACTTTAGAGACTTCAAGTTCTATACAAGCAACTTGTTAGGGATGTTGTTAGTCTCCATTTAGTGAAGCCGAGGGGATCGTAGGTTTTGTCCATCCAACAGTCTGTCCAGTGAAGTTTTATGATTGCTTACCATTCACTTTGTGATGGTTTCTCAGGGTATGTGTATTGATTCATCAGTGCTTTCGGAATGCTTGTTCTTTGTTGTAATGACAAGAAGATTGTCAGTTGTAAATTTTGTATCACACAATAACACATGGACCTTTTGAAATCTGAGCTTCATTTCATAAAAGGTCATAAACCCAATAATATGATATCTGACCATTTCATAAACGTTTCTGATTAGCGATTTATGAGGAAATTTAGTTGGTAATTCCCGACTGAGTCTGCGTGGCTGTAAATCCTAAATCCTTCATGTTTTCATCCAGATCACTTGAAATATCATGAGAAACTGTTTCTTGTTTTTGTTGAATTGGAGAAAAACAAGAATTGATAGGAGGCCACAGAGTTTTCAAACACAGACATCATCCAAAAGACCGGTGACTTTCATTTTGTATGCGGAGCCCTTGGTAAAGGAACAGTCACTACCATTTTAAAAATCTTTGTGGTATGACCCCATACCAGAAATTGAACTTGTGACCTTCTGCTTGTGAGTTGAATGCTCTACCATGTGTCATTGCAAGCGGTGGATAATTTTTTGTTTGTTTTTTTTTTTGTTATTGAAAGCTTTATTTTTCCGTACTTCAGGAATGTCCTAAATGTCATGTGACAATTGAGAAGGATGGTGGTTGTAACCACATGGTGTGTAAAAACCAGAACTGTAAAGCAGACTTCTGCTGGGTGTGTTTAGGACCATGGGAACCACATGGTTCATCTTGGTAAGATGACTTTGTAAATTTCAGGTATTCACTTGCCAAAATTCACTGATGTATTTTAAATTAAGTAACAGGACTGAAGGATTAGTATTCAAGTGCAAAAAAGTGTTTCAAAATATGAGTTACATTAATTTGAATAAATGAAAGGCAGAGTTTTTTTAGAAAACTGTAGAGCATTATCTCTTTCCATTAGGGACAATGAAAGAATAATTTTAACTTGTAAACCCCTGTGGTCACATTTAGACCCATCCAAATCAACAAATAGTAAGATCTATTGTCATAATTCGGAAGTGAACAAGTTAGTATTGCATGTCTAGAATCTACTGTATGTGTTGTTATTTTAGCGGTATTATAATATTAGCGACCTTTTACGCTCAAGTCATTGCGCTAATTCAAGTGCAGCGCTAGAACTTATCTATCCTGTCATTCTGCATACATGACAAAACTACTTAAAGTATTAGTGCTAATTCAAGACTGCACTAATAAGTCTACATCGCCTCAGAGCACCAAAATATGAGTGCGCTAATTTAAATACACATACAGTAGTTTATACACTCCAGAATTCTGGTAGTAGTCTTAACCACTATTTGAAATGGACAGGTCCAAATGTGACTTCAAGGGCTGATAAGTTAAGTAGAAATGAGTGATTATTGTGATGAGATAGAAATAATGGACAATTTTGTCAACTCATTAGTCTGGAAATTGTTATATTTAATTGATTTTATGTTATTGCGTGGTTCTTAGAGCCAGATTTGTTACAATTTATACATCATTATACTGAAAATTAAAAAAACGGCAAATTTGTTTTCTAGGTACAACTGCAACAGATATGATGAAGATGAAGCAAAGAAAGCCAGAGATGCTCAAGAGGTGTGTAAAACAGAGGTTCCTAAGGAGTGACACATAGAGGCTTCTACATAGAGGCTTCTTAAGGAATGATGCATAGAGGTTCTTTAAGGAATTCTTCGTAGATGGTCCTTAAGGAATGATACAAAGATACTCCTTAAGGAGTGATACATGGAGACTCCTTAAAGAATGATACCTAGAGATTCCTTAAGGAGTGATACACAGATGTTCCTCCTTTAGGAATGATACAAAGAGGCTCCTTAAGGAGTGATTCATGGAGGTTCCTTAAGTGGTACTGATCCATACCATTTAGTTAAGGAGTGATACACAGATTTTCTTCAGGTAGTAGTGATCCTTACAGAGTAATACATAGAGGCTCCTTAAGTAGTGATACATAGTCTCCTTAAGGAGTGATACATAGAGGCTCCTTAAGGAGTGATGCATGGAGGTTCCTTAAGTGGTACTGATTCATACTGTTTAGTTAAGGAGTGATACACAGATTTTCCTCAGATAGTAGTGATCCTTACAGAGTGATACATAGAGGCTCCTTAAGTAGTGATACCTAGAGGTTCCTTGAGTGGTACTGATCCATACAGTTTACGTAAGGAGTGATACACAGATGTTCCTCAGGTAGTAGTGATCCATAGAGGCTCCTCGTAGAGTGATTCATAGAGGCTCCTTAAGGAGTGATACATAGAGTCTTCTTAAGGAGTGATACCTAGAGGTTCCTTAAGTGGTACTGATCCATACAGTTTACTTAAGGAGTGATACACAGATGTTCCTCAGGTAGTAGTGATCCATAGAGGCTCCTTAATACCCAGGGTATCTACTCTACTGCTGAATACCCTAGGTTATTTTGCTTGATTCTCAACGTTATCAATCAATATTACTGGTCATGTGATCAATCAATATTACTGGTCATGTGATCAATCAATATTACTAGCCATGTGTTTAGTTGATTCATTTTTTTTTCTGGTGATATTTCATCCACTCAGATAAGGCGTTGCAATAATGTTTCAGGTACAGTTTTGTTAACAAGGTAATGGGTAATTGGCGAACATTGACCTTTGGTATGACAGATTCTGTGTTTAAAATTAGTGAGTAGCGTGAATTTCATAGAGACATTCTGAAAGAACTGAGGAAAAGTAGAAGAATGTTAAAAGTTTGACTTGTCTAAAACCAATAACACATCATTTCAACAGTGAATTCAAGAACAAAAATATTACAGAGACTTTTTAACATGCCAACTTACTCACTCAGATGGGTGGCACCGAGGATGAAATTAAAATGTGTGCTAAGATATCTTGTTTTATATTATACTACATGTAGATATATTACTGTACGTGTACTTATTTTAGCGATATTCTAATTTTAGCGCCTTTCGCGCTCAAGTCATTGCACTAATTCAAGGGAAGCGCTAAAATTTCTCCATCCTGTTATTCTGTATACACAACAAAGCTAATGAAATTACTTGCGCGAATTTAAGATTGCGCTAATAAGTCTATACTCCCTTATAGCGCTAAAATATGAGTGCGCTAATTTAAATACACATACAGTAAGCATTGTGATTCTTTTTGTTACAGAAATCTAGGTCAGCTCTACAGCGGTACTTGTTTTATTGTAACAGATACATGAATCACATGCAGAGTCTCAAGTTTGAGAACAAGGTAAGGCTGGAAAAAAAAATAGGGTACACCCCCACCACCCCACCCACCTGTAAAAAAAAATATTATACTCATATTTTGATACCCTATATCTCACTGAATTAATCCATTCTGCATTTGACTATACATCTCTGTAATAAACAATGCATTTTTGTTATTTGAAGAGTGAGTGCAATTTTGACCAGATTGCAAAGAAAATACCGGTCAGTAAAGTGATGTCTATCTGTGCAGGGTTCGAAATCAGCAGTGGTCCACCAGTCTGAGACTAGTAGCTTTTGCAGTTGACTAGTCAAGGTTGTGCTTCAGCTAGTGCGGTTGACTAGTAGAAAATCTATAAGCATACAATCATTGTTCCCAGACACGAAAAAAACCAGCGTGAATCATGCAGTTTCATTACAAAACATGCACAAAACACACAACCTGCATTCACGCATCAGTTGATGCCTATCACTGTCATTATGATGGTAACATTACAGCCATGTCAGTTCCCTGTGTCGTATCCTTACTTTGTAAACAGTGTCAATGATTATAAATCCTCAAAATTGAGTGTATTTGTGTGTACATGTATAACACTTTTTCCAAGACCTTCCCAAAGACTGCGGCATGATTCTTATCAGTTGAAGGTCATGTTCCAATGAACACAGCTTGCAGTGTCCTGACTTGAGACCTCAACTTCACAGTGGGGTGCCAGTATAAAGGAATGATTTGAAATCTTTACAGATTTTGATTGTGCAGTTTTTGGCACGGTATCTCTTGAATCCCAATGCTATAATAACATGAAAGTCCATTAGTTGTCTATAGATGTTGAATACAGTGCATGATGTCAAAATTTATACATTGAAATCCGATCCACAGACACTTGTGTCTATTAATGGGGGTTGTGATGAATAAAATAAAACTTTTTCTTTTGCTTTTGATTTAATTTTATGTATGTGTACCCCTGATTTGTGTCCTTGTATCCCTATTTTTGCTACTCATGGGGTAGAAAAAAACCCTGCTCTGAAAAAGCAGTGGGAACACTGATTATATGGACATTGAACACCAGAAATACCTAATCAGTCCCTTGGATTTTTTTCTCAACTCAAACCAAGATGATCATAGTTGCTTTGACTCACAAGAATAAAAAAAAAAACAACACAAAAATAGATATGGTAAAAATTAATTCTGGTACCAATTCAGTTAATATGTGCCAAATTGGTAATTCATTCTACCACTTTGAGACCAATGAATTTGTCGTAGGACTAGTAAAAAAAATTTCGAACTAGTCCACTGACTTGTAAGACAAAAGTGCTAAATTCGACCCCTGACTGTGTCTACCATTCGATTCAGCTTTTACATTTAGCTCTGTTGTTTGAAAACCATATATAGAGTATCACATTGTAACTTGACATAATGATAGAACGTGATGACATTATTTGACATTTTTTACTGTGACCTTGACCTTTGAAATACAATGCTTTGCATTTTGGGCATACTGTCTTTATAGGTATCTTGTTTGATGATATATATTTTAACAGTATTACCATTTTTGTAGCCAATCATTATGGAAATATTGTAACAGTATTTTTTATTTATTGATGTAGCCAGTTACAGGATGAAATTTTTGTTAACAGTTTGGTATGTTGACAGTATTTCAGTTCATTTTGTAGGTCAGTAGTATTTCTGTTTATTTTGTATGTTAACAGTATTCCTGTTTATTTCTAAACAGTGTTCCTGTTTTATTTTTGTGAATTAACAGTATTTCTGTTTATTTCTAAATGTTTTAATTTGGTATGTTAACAGTATTTCTGTTTTATATCCATAGTTGTATGCTTCAGTAAAGCTCAAGATGGAGGAGATGCAGCAACACATGTCATGGATTGAAGTACAGTTTTTAAAGAAAGCTGTGGATGTTTTGTGTTTATGTAGACAAACACTTATGTACACATATGTTTTCGCTTTCTACCTAAAGAAAAACAACCAGTCTATCATTTTTGAGGTAATTGCATATGCAGGGATTAAAATTAACATTTTAGCTGGCTGGTGAGCTAATGTCATACCCCCAGCATTGTTGTTGTTGACGTCTGTAGACAAAATTTTAACTTGGCCTATATCTTTTTAACCGCAAGGGACAGGGCTTTGATATTTCACATATTGATTCCTCATGACCATAGCTTTCATTCGGTACCTTGTTTTATTTCCCATGGCAAACTTTTATGATGAGATTTTACTTGTGGAAGGTTGGTGGTCTCTTTTCTGGTACATTGTAACCAGACTCTCTCCTCCATTACTAAAAGTTGGTCGCCAGCATACGACTGAAATTATTGTTGAGTGTGGGGTAAAACAATATTCAAAATTCAACAGGCCAAATGAAGAATATTTTTAGAGTTGTTAAGCGTTAAGTGTTAAGCAAGTGCTCCCTTATGTAGCAACAAAGTTCAAGGTAGAAATATAGTAAAACCTGCTTTAGCGACCACGTATAAAGACCACCTGGTCATAAAGACTGTTTTTTGCTGTCCCCAATAGTAGCATTTGTGTACAAATCAACTTCTATATAAAGACCACCTCCCTATAAAGAACAGTTTTCTAAGAAGATCGTTACATACAAGTTTCACTGCAAAGGGAATTTCTGCAATGTATTGTAGAATGTTCTCTGTGTTCTTTTCAAAAAGATATTATATATATAACATTATAAACCATTTATTTTAAAATCCCACTCAAAGCATAACAGCAAATGTTTGCCACTGATTCTTAAATGTGGTAGCAAAACAAAATTTTAGGTAGCAAATTTGATACTTGCTACGACTACGTATAGTGTCGAACCCTGATACGTGAAATCCGTACATCACTATCTTTATATGAGAGAGTGATTTTAAATGATATAATTTAATATCTTTTTTAATCCCAAAATATCACTTTCATTTTAAATTTGCCCTCTCATCTTGGTGTGAAAATGGCAAAAATTAAATGGCAGTGAAAATATTCAGGTATACAGTATTAATATACAAAACTAATTCCAAGTACCTGTTAAACATTTCTTTAAATGTTGCAAAGTCCTGTCTGAAGTTTCATTTTTCTGTCCACCAAAGTTGTACTAATCTGTTGTTGTAATGTATTTGTAGGACAACCAGAAGGATTTAGAAAATGCCACAGAACAGTTGTCAGAATATTTAGAACGAGAGATTACATCAGATATGTTAAACGACATTAAACAGAAAGTACAAGATAAATATAGGTATTTCATTTTCTGTTCCTTATTTCTAAACATTAGACCACTGCAGCAGGTAGTCGAGTGGTAAGGCATTCGACTTGCAAGTGGAAGGTCCTGGGTACCGTCCCCGCCGCTGCTAGGTCATACATAAGACTTTAATAAAGGCGGTGACTTATTCCTTCCCCTTGTGCTAATCACAGGACATGAAAGTCGCAGGTCTTTGTGATGAAAGATAACCGAGGTCAAATGTTAAGAGCAAGCATGGTTGTATTTGTGTCACTTTAACTATGGTCGGTGACATTTCCTTGGAAATCAAAATTCTTGGTACAAGAGGTCTGATGCTGGTCTAATCGAGAATTAAACGAGGTCAGAATTGCGGAAGGTCCAGTACTCTACTGATGAACAGACATCCTGGTTATTTTTACCCTTTTTATGATAGACAAAAAAAATGTATTCACCAATCTTTAATTTGCCCTAAATTTGTTTGTCAAAGCTATCTAACTTGTTTTTGAAAATTTATACATATTGGCAATATGCCCCAACCGGGAGACATAATCAAAAACAGTTTTCAAATGTTTTGTTCTTCAAATGAGCAACTGATTTTTTATCATTATTTACAAGTGAATAGTTGCAGTATAAATTGTGTTTGGTTTAACCTTAATATCATGAGAAGTTAGGTGAGCTCAAGTACTTAGTAAGTGCAGTGACTTCAGAGCACTGGAATCCCAATATATCCTCCTTCTGATTATTATTGGTTGTTATGTAACAACTATTATGGGTTTACTTCGACTTTTCATCGAGGGCTACCCAGTTAGCATCAAAGAGGCTGCATTCGCACTTCCTGTGAAATACAGTACAAAAATACAGCTATGTAAATAGAAATCAGTACATATCGCTGATACCGAGAATATATATGTTTTCTAGTCCATGGAAAAACTAAAAATAAAAGCAGAATAGAGGGATATCATCAAGTAGGAGGTGCTTGTTCAGCAAATGTCACATGGAAATCAGTCCATAGTCTGTGTTGAACAAGTTCCTATCCATTTCGAAAACTATCAAAATAACGTGATTGTCACCTGTATACTTTGTGTAGTTATGATCACAAAGGGAGGCAGTTCAAACATTGAATGTTACAATTTTCAATTCTCGTTTCCGCCATGTCAGATGTTTGCACAGCAATCATTACACCTTTCGTAGTTAATTACTCTTAAATTGAGGTGTATAAACATAAACTGTTTGTGTCATTTGTCTGTTTATGTTGGATATCAAACAGAAACGATGTCCTCAACAAAAAGCATAGCTTTATCCTTTGTCGAAGCGTTGATATTATAAGCAAAATTGTTAGTCAATCTTTAGGCCCGATTTATGTTGATGAAAAATGATTTCTTTAACATAAAACATTGGGTAAACTCTCTTTTATATCCATACAATTATTTCTGATATTAATTACTACAAGATAGAATGTTGTTTGATTGTTTATTTGGTCTAGGCAGAGTACCTCAGTAAACAAAGGATTGTTTTTGTTTGACTAAGTTAGGGCCAAACTTGCCAATTCATGTATCTTGGGGATTTTAACTATTATCATTTAACCATGAAAATTAATAAAATTAGTTTCAAATTGCGGCCAATTTCCATTATGAAAATTTTATCTTATCTTTTTCCCAGTGTCATGTACATTGTAAATTTGGAATTTACTGGGTGGGTGTAAGTACAAAATTTACACACCCACGAATTAAATTCAAAATTTACATCATGACACCAGGATTTGTAAACAACAATTTTGTAGAGTCAAAATATAATTATATTTCTTTAAATTCATATAGATGTATTACTTCAGTTTAGTCTTAATACATGTATTTTTTTTGTACAATAAACTGTAGTTAATACTACAAGTTCAGTTAAATCTACTAGGTAATTAAGTTGCAGTTACTAACTGTCCAAGAGCAAGAATTTTTCCCATTCGGCTTCCCACTTCAAGCTTCTGTGATGTACTGAAGTCATGATTTGTTCTAATCAAACTGTTCAGTATACTGCAGTAGTCTTCAGGCTATACTCTATTGGTGTTTAGTTTAAATTTCAGTACGTTTAGGTTCCACAAATGCTCGTGTTTTATTTTGAAATAAGTGTTATCACACAACTAGGCAATAGACAATATCTGAAGTTGGTGCAGAAGATACAACAAATAAATTTAGAATGTTGATGTTAATTTTTTTTTAAAGGCTGGAAATTGAAGTTTTAAGATCTCCTTTAATTTTGTTTATTTTCATTTGCTACTTGTTAAATATATAAGTACTTTGAATCCAATGGCTATTATGTCAATGTAACAACCCATTTCAGAACTTTCAGTACTTTGATTTTCATATTGATTTTCTTGTTTTTACAGGTACTGTGAAAGTAGGCGAAATGTTTTATTAGATCACGTGCATGAAGGCTACGAGAAAGATCTGTGGGAGTATTACGACCTCTAAGGAAATGCTTGACATACATTCTTCTGTGGGCTTGTCCATTTCATACACGACCTATGAACTTGTAAAAAATCTAATTTAATTAACATAAGGAGAGAGTGTTTTATATGTGCGTGTGATTGTGTGCAAGATGCTTTTTTTATTATGTAATTTCCGAAATCATCACAAGAGTCAAACTGGTACAACTGTTTCCCAGGATTATCACAGTAAAAAAAAAATGTCATTTGAAAAAGTACATATGCTGACTACAAGGGTGTCTGAATTCATATTACCATGGCAACAAAATAATCAGTCCTTTTATTACTTTGCATTTATTTTAGAGACTAAGGGTTGTATTGTGATTGTAATGAGTTACTATACTAAATATCTGCTGCATGTTTACCATTATAATGACATTGTTGAGATTTATTGAAATTTATTGATTCAGAGGTAAAGCTATTTACAGATTTATTTATACCTTAGGTAGATGTACAGTTTTGGGGGATCTGAAACGTAATGTAACCAGGACCTGATTAACTCTTTGAGAAAACCAAATAGTATTTCAGTATAATTTTTTGTTACTGTATTCAAATTTATTTCGGTTGGTCAGTCTGTTAAAATATCATACTGTAAATTAAGCTTATGAAAATATAAAAATAAAAAATGTTGATAAATTGGTTTTTTTTCTATCATTTATATCTTTCTGTCATTTAAATCTTTACTCATTGGTGCTTTTCTCAAAGCTTATCTCCATTAATGCTTAATTAACTTTTGAAGTCAATTTAAGAATTGAAAGTTTTCTGATTTTTTTTTTTAAATTTTGAACAAAATGTTATAAATTTGAATTTGAAATATTTGTTATACTGATATTACATCCCAACAAAAAATATGTGTTTGAAAGTCTGGATACATGTTTGAATTCTCTGATACCATGGTGTTTGTTCTTCAACATGAACTCATTAATTTTTCACTGTTTTATAGGAAAAAGTTTCGAAGTTTTAAAAAAAATACTACTAATAATACTAAGTAATAACTGCATTATAACTTACCATATGCCCCAGGGTTGTGTAACTATCATATTCTAATTGTCCAAAAAATACTGTAGAATCAGAAAATTTTGTGGGGTTAAAATTTCATTGTTTTATAAATGAAACAAAATTCATTGACATTGAATTTCATTGAAATAATTTTTTTTTTGTAAAGGAACCTATTACTATTACTAGGTATAATACATGAAAAATATTGTCATGGTTAAATTTCGTTGAAAACGAAATTAAAACCACAACGAAATTTTCTGATTCTGCAGTGATTCTTCTTATTGCTCAGATAGGATATTGGATTTGAAAGTATGTATACATACACTCAAATGGAAATTTTTAAAGTATGGACTTATTGTTTGAGTATGTAATATATTATTGCAATTCCTCAAGTTAAATGATATAATTCATATCGAATGGAAAAAAAAACTGGTTGAAAATATTAGCAAATATTGACATAATGTTGGTGAAAAAATTTATTATAACGTGATTCAGATACATTTTAGAATTTTTTTTTTTTTACCAGGCATTGCAATACAATTATTTCTTTGTATTGAAATTCAAACAGATTTTTATGCCCCCCCAAATCAAAGATCTGGGGAGGGGGAGGTATTTTGATTTAAATATCTGTCTGTTTGTCCCTTTGCAACATCATGGTTTCCATGAAATAACTCTTTTTCAAATTTCTTCAAACTTTAACCAAATTACATATGCTGCTTTGTATGAATGGGATAGAGGAAGATTTTGATAATGATACTGGACAATTTTTGCAAGAGTTATGTAACTTTGAAATCTTCATAAATGACTTTTCAGAGTAATGGTATTTCTTAAATACATATTGTTTTTTGTATGAAATGATGGAATAGTTTGATAACCCACATCGTAATGACAGTTGTCATGGTAACAGATTGTATAAAGTTCTTTTATAAAGAAATAATCATTTTTACAATATTTGTGCTGGCTACCATTGCTGTGCATCTCTTGATTTACATTCCCGTATTTCATATTTTGTAGTATGAAAAATCAAACTGCTTTTCATGTTTGCCATTAAAACAAAGCAAGACAATAACCCAATTTCAAAATACAATGTAGATTTCATTAATTAATTTACATATATCATTATGACATAGATTTTTATTTCATTTTTATTTCAGTTTGAAAGTTTATTTATGACATCACTGCAAGAGAAACATATACAGTCTGGTAATTCTTTTTGCCCTTTATGAACAGTCTGCCTGGTGTGTTGCCATTTGCCAAACAAATCTGATTTAATATCCTGCTGTTAGTAGGAAAATGAGATATTTGTTACAATTTTTTTTTTTTTTTTTGGCCCTCAATGGCTAAGTATTTAGAGAATGGCACTTTAAACCATGAAGCTTCTCACCTTGTCAGCACAGGTTTGTGTCCCACCAGAACCTAAGCTGATTTTGTGAGAAAGTTTGCCTGTTTACTTTACTTGTCTAAGGCTGGTGGTCTCTTCCTGTGGTACGTTGTAACCAGGTTCTTTCCTCCACTTTAAAAAACTGGTGGCCATTATATGCCTGAAAAATTCTTGAGTGTGGCATAAAAAACAAAAACAAAAAAAAACAACCAACTTTTTTGAAATTCCAAGAGGACTCTCTCTTGGGAAATATTAATGTAATTTCTATACAGCCATGGCTTCTTGCTTGTTACAGGGATGAGATATGTCAAAAACTATATGCCCTTAATTGTGTTTGATATGCTTAAAAACATTTTTGTTTGACAGACAAGGGGGTGACATATATTTCAGTCTTTCCTGTAGCTACCCTTCATCCCTGTTGTTATTAGGCCGGTGATATATGAATATGCTTGAAGAAGTATGTGTCATTTTATCATTTTATCTGATAAATCAGATATTTGATAGTACAGTATTCACTTTTCACTTGTACAGTAAAGATACAAATGATTTAAACTGTCAACAGTAGCATTAAGATATATGTATGTATGGAAAAAAATCCGACTCATATTTAGTTCCTTTTTTTTTTTATTTGTTAAATATTGTCTTTAGTAGCCTGTTTTCTCTTTTGCAGATATTTTACATATATCAATAAATCTTGTATCAACTGAAAAATGACGATAAAAGTAAAAGTTTCTTTAAAAGATACACATATTTAAAAAAAAAAGAATATGTGCTATTCTTATTTTAAGAATCTATAATTTTTTGCGACATTATTTAGCTCAAATTTTAGAACTGCCATATTCTGACATCATTTTATCCTATGATTTGTTATGTTTTTAAATCAAGATGTTAATCCATAAATACTTTTTTTTTGTTTTGACAACCACATTTTCACAGTTTCCCCCGCCTAAGAAAAAAGAAAACCTTTGTGTCCTTAGATAATTACAAATCTCTTTTTTAAACATTGATGTTTCTTAATTTTTTTTAGCATAAAGACTTTTCAAAATCAGCACTTTCCTCCATTTTCACTTTTCATAGTTTTCATCCCTGGATGAATGTCTTGGTGCATTTTTTTTTTTGTCTTTTTCTTGTGTCATTTTGTTGTCGTTTTTATATCTCTCTCTCCCCCCCCCCCCCCTTGAGATCAGAGAACACATTGTTTTAGGTTCAGCCATTTGTCTGTTTACAACACTTTTTGTCAGATAACTCTTAGAGTTTCTTCCCATAAAATTTTAACCAAATTTAGTACATTAATTTACATCAGTAAGATCTAGAAAGAGTTTGATTTGGGCCAAAATGGGGCAATATTTACCACAGGTATGGGACTTTAAAATATTTGCAAATGGCTTAATTCTCGGGGGGATATAGTATTTCTCAAACGCATCTTGTTTTCTTTTATCTTAAACAAATGATAACTTCATTCCAACCTTTACCAAAGTAGAAAGGGACGAGTTGGTCTGTCAATTCCGGATTTATTTACATCATTCCATGAAAATTGTCGGATTGACATCAGTCCCTTTAGTATTCTGTCTGTGATCAATTCTGAAGCTCATAGGTACTTGGTGATACTTGCATTACTATATTTTCAAATGAATTCAACCACCTCTAATATCCACCCCTCATTTTCATTTGGGCATTGAAAATCCATCAAGGCAAAAAAAAAAAAATATTGTGTTCTTTTCTGTAGTATTAGGTCAATCTATTATAGTTTATGGGGTTGAAAGGTTAAAATAAATTTGTATTGAAAATTTGGTATGCTCATTAATATTTTGAAGTTGGTTTTGAGTTTATTTTTCAGTTTTTGTCTGCTGGGTGATTCTTTATTTTACGTTTTAGAGAAAAAATTCGGGCCAAATGTCCAAATAAACGGCAGTGATGATCTCTGCCATTTCATAAAAAATAGAAGATGACCTTTGTAAAGAAAAGAAAATGTCGGATAAGCTTCTAAACTGATAGAAAATGATGCCTTTAAATAGAAGAGTGGATATGAAAATGTTGTGTGGTAGTTGTTAAGTTTATATCATCATTGTCATTGTGTGAATGAAGGTATCTGTGGAAGTCACCTTTGAAAAAGAAAAATATACTCTTCCATCTGTGATATAGGCCAGTCTATATACCACATAAGGGGTGTGATCATGTTTTTTGCAAGTGTGTGTTTCATGTAAACTATTGATCAGCTGGAAATTGAGTTGTGTTCAATATGTGTGTTGTATTTTCACTAACTTTTTAACATCCAAAATTTTCTTTTTTCCATACACCACCATCAAAACCTTGGCTAACATCATGTATATCTGCTTTGACACTGTAAGACTAAAGAAAATGGATCAGAATTGATTATTCCTAATAATTACTGTTTTTCATGTTGGTGTTCATAAGGGAATCATTTTAATAGCTATTTCAGAGCTTTTTTTTATTACCGTTTTATACGCTATCAAATACTGTTCAGTTTTTGTATTGAATTTCCTGGATATTATTCAGCACAGGCTACTAAATTTAAACCAAGAAATATACCAGCACCCTATGAAATGAAAACAGTCTTTGACAATGTCAAATTAATGCTATTGTTTCCATTTCGAGTATTGCGTAATCTGCTTCTGTTTAAATGGGAGAGAGTATTACAATCAGTAAGTATATTTGTGATATAATGTGTTATAAAGAGAAATTAAATATTTATAAGTGTTTCTTTTATATTGTACTTTTTGGGGGGAAGGGGAGATTAATTTTCCCATATATTAGCCAATGAACCTGTTTGTGAATTCAAATACAGTCATACTTGCATTAAAGGCCACCTTTGTATAAAGGGCACCTGCCTGTAAAGGCCATTCAGACATTTAACCCTTATCTTTTTTTTAAGTGAATAAACCTCTTTATAAAGGCCACCTGTCTTTAATAGCTACTTTTGTTTGTTCCCTTGAGTGGCCTTTATAGTCAAGATTGACTGTATCTGGCAAATGGGGGAGACTCTAAATTTTAGTAAGAATTAATAGCAAAATTTAAATTTTTCATTGGGGAGATAAGCAGTTTGTTGTTAATTCTTCAACTTTTTATAGAAAAATTAAAGGTTTTGCACAATTTTTTAACAACTTATGAGGCTGCGCTTCAACTTGAATCTGCACATAATGCTGAATGTTGGATTGACTGTGAGGCAGTATCTGTCTAGGTAATCAGGGTTTTACGCATCAGTTCAGTAAATTTTTTAAGCCCGATCAAGAAGAGGCATTTTTCTCCATCCAGACCAAAAGTAATGCCTGTTCATTCACTAACATTTATCACATTGATTATCCATTTTAAAAGAAAGCTGATTCAGCAAACATAACCAGCCATTATATGAGAGATAGGGGGTCCGGAGTATGCTTCTTCATAAATTAATTTTTTTTACAAGACCTGAGAGGGTATTTCGTAGCTTCTAGAATGCACAGGAACCCGTAGTTACATCGGTTGTTATGAAAGTTTGCCGGCCAAGTCCGATTCCCTTATCCACTGAAAAACAAAAAAACATAGGATCAGATTCGACCAGAAACCTCTCATAATGACCAATGTAACTACAGGTTCCTGTGCGAACATTTTCAAATTTTATAATTGACAAAGTTTATGTTTGGGGTTTGCTCTCCTTGATTTTTTTGTAGTATTATTTTACAAGTCCTAAAGAGACCTTTTTATAGCGTTCAGTTACTGAATTAGGATATGTTTATCCTTTCAAAAGTATCTCATTGATAGATTGATTAAACCTCCAAAATGAAGTGAAATTCAGCAATGGCCAAGGAGATGTTGCAAGTATACTCTTCCAAGAATCATATTGGAATTAATTCCAGTTTGGAAGCCAGATGAGGAATTTTCTAGCTTAAATCTAACATTCCACTGTTATGCACATCACTGATTTAACAGTGTTTCATCAACGCTTCTTTATTAAAAAAAGTAATAATAACAAATTCAAAGTGGGTGGAGGTTGCACACCCCCCTAACATCCCATTTGATCCGCCATTGAATTAGACCTAGATCTTATGAACGTTTTGATGTAGGAAAAACACCACACACTCGTGCAAGTGTCAGTATTACTTGGATTGCGTAATATGGCAAGTGAACGTGTATACGTTGATTGTCACAATCATTTGGCTGACGACCAGTTCAGATATGATATTAGTCAAGTTATAGCGAGTGCAAAAGATAAAGGTGTGTTTGCAGCCTTGGTATGCGCCGAGGCACTTAAAGATTTTGACAGAGTGCTTGAACTGTCCGACACGTTTCCTGATTTCGTTTTACCTTGCCTCGGCGTACATCCGGTTCAGGATAAAAATGGGGAACAGGTGTCTGCTTCTGTGGCAGACATCGAACAAGCTCTCTCGCATATCGAAAGTCATATTGACAAGTTGTGTGCTATCGGCGAGGTTGGCCTTGACTTCCAGCCTAGAATTGCCCCATCAACAGAGGCCAAAGATGCCCAGCGTGAGGTTTTCCGAATACAGGTGAATTTAGCGAAGAAATATGATTTACCAGTAAATGTCCACTCTAGATCCGCGGGGAAACCAACCATAACCCTGCTGAAAGAACTTGGTGCAGAGAAAGTGTTATTGCACGCGTTCGACGGGAGGCCTTCGATAGCTATGGAAGGTGTAAAAGAGGGATATTTCTTTTCTATTCCACCGTCAATCGTTCGAAGTGAACAGAAGATGAAACTCGTGAAACAAATCCCTATGGAAAATATTTTACTGGAAACGGACAGTCCAGCTCTAGGTCCCGTCAAAATGGAAAGAAATGTACCTGGAAATATCGACATATCTTGTGAAAACATTGCAAAATTAAAGAATATAGATGTAAATGATGTTAAAAAGATTACATTGAACAATGCTTTAAAACTATTCCCAAAGCTAAAACAGCTACTGAAATAAAATTTATGAATTCTAACACTATTCTACATTTTGTTTATATTTGAAATATCTTACATTCTCTCTTGTGTTATTTCCATTGACATTTCATTCCCAGTGTGTGTGATACTACAATTTTTTTTTATCATTAAAGATTACATGTAAATGACTCAGTCTTTAAAACTGGGGAATTTGTATGCACAAAGATATAGATGTGATTATCAAATTTAGGAATATAAGTTAAAATTTGTGGGAAAATCAGATGTATTTTTCTGGGGTGGATGGGTGGTGAAACCATTAAATTCCACCATAAAGTAACTGATGGATGAATATTTTGTGATATTGAGGAATTCGTATCTGTATGAGTATCACACCTGTGTATAGTACCATGTCATGTGACGCTGAGGTATTCAATTCATTGCCATGTCCTGTATTACTAAGGTGCACACATCTTAGTGACTATCACACCTGTACACAATGTCATGTGATGATACTGAGGTATAGATATCCGTCACACCTGTATACAGTTTCATGTCATACTGGGATATAGCTATCTGTATCACTCCTGTATTCAATGTCATGTAATTGTGATGATGCTGGGGTATAGATACTTATCGCACCTGTATACACTGTCATGTCATATTGGGGTATAGATATCTGTATCAAACCTGCATACAGTGTCATGTCATGTGATGATTCTCGGGTATAGATATCTGTATACAATGTCGCATCATACTGGGGTATAGATATCTGTATCACATCTGTATACAATGTCGTGTCATACTGGTATTGATCTCTGTAACACACCTGTATACAGTGTTGTGTCATGTGATAATTCTCAGGTATAGATATCTGTATCACATCTCTATACAGTGTCATGCTATACTGGGTATAGATATATGTATCACCTATATATAGTGTCATGTCATACTGGGTATAGATATCTGTATCACACCTGTATACAGTGTCATGTCATGTGATGATTCTCGAGTATAGATATCTGTATACAGTGTCATGTCATATTGGGTATAGATATCTGTATCACACCGGTATACAGTGTCATGTTGAGATGATTCTCGGGTATCGATATCTGTATCATACCTGTATCCAGTGTCGTGTCATACTGTGGTATAGATATCTGTATCACACCTGTATAGTGTCATGTCATACTGGGGTATAGATATCTGCATCACATCTGTATACAATGTCATGTCCTACTGGGTATAGATATCTGTATCCCACCTGTATACAGTGTCATGTCATATTGCGGTATAGATAACTGATTCAAACCTGTATACAGTGCCATGTCATGTGATGATACTGGGTACATATATCTGTATCACACCTGTATACAGTGTCATGTCATGTGATGATTCTCGAGTATAGATATCTGTATACAGTGTCATGTCATAATGGGTATAGATATCTGTATCACACCTGTATACAGTGTCATGTCGAGATGATTCTCGGTTATCAATATCTGTATCCAGTGTCATGTCATACTGTGGTATAGATATCTGTATCACACCTGTATACAGTGTCATGTTGAGATGATTCTCAGGTATTGATATCTGTATCATACCTGTATCCAGTGTCGTGTCATACTGTAGTATAGATATCTGTATCACACCTGTATAGTGTCATATCATACTGGGGTATAGATATCTGTATCACACCTGTATACAGTGTCATGTTGAGATGATTCTCAGGTATCGATATCTGTATCATACCTGTATCCAGTGTCGTGTCATACTGTAGTATAGATATCTGTATCACACCTGTATAGTGTCATGTCATACTGGGGTATAGATATCTGCATCACATCTGTATACAATGTCATGTCCTACTGGGTATAGATATCTGTATCCCACCTGTATACAGTGTCATGTCATACTGGAGTATAGATATCTGTATCACACCTGTATAGTGTCATGTCATACTGGGGTATAGATATCTGCATCACATCTGTATACAATGTCATGTCCTACTGGGTATAGATATCTGTATCCCACCTGTATACAGTGTCATGTCATATTGCGGTATAGATAACTGATTCAAACCTGTATACAGTGCCATGTCATGTGATGATACTGGGTACATATATCTGTATCACACCTGTATACAGTGTCATGTCATGTGATGATTCTTGAGTATAGATATCTGTATACAGTGTCATGTCATACTGGTGTATAGATATCTGTATCACATCTGTATACATTGTCATGTCATACTGGGTATAGATATCTATATCACACCTGTATACAGTGTCATGTCATATTGCGGTATAGATAACTGATTTAAACCTGTATACAGTGCCATGTCATGTGATGATACTGGGTACAGATATCTGTATCACACCTGTATAGTGTCATGTCATACTAGATATAGATATCTGTATCACACCTTTATATAGTGTCATGTCATACTGGGGTATAGATATCTGTATCACACCTGTGTACAGTGTCATGTCATGTGATGATATTGGGGTATAGATATCTGTCACCTGTATACAGTGTCATGTCATACTGGGTATAGATATCTGTATCACATCTGTATACAATGTCATGTCATACTGGGTATAGATATCTGTAACACACTTGTATACAGTGTCATGCTATACTGGGTATAGATATATGTATCACACCTACATATAAAGTCATGTCATACTGGGTATAGATATCTGTATCACACCTGTATACAGTGTCATGTCATGTGATGATTCTTGGGTATAGATATCTGTATACAGTATCATGTCATATCGGATATAGATATCTGTATCACACCTGTATACAGTGTCATGTCGTGATTATTTCTTGGGTATCAATATCTGTATCACACCTGTATACAGTGTCTTGTCATACTGTGGTATAGATATCTGTATCACACCTGTATAGTGTCATGTCATACTGGGGTATAGATATCTGCATCACATCTGTATACAATGTCATGTCCTACTGGGTAAAGATATCTGTATCAGACCTATATACATTGTCATGTCATACTGGGTGTATATATCTATATCACACCTGTATACAGTGTCATTTCATACTGGAGTATAGATATCTGTATCACACCTGTATACACTGTCGTATCATACTGGGGATAGATATCTGTACCATGCCTGTATACAGTGTCATGTCATACTGGAGTATAGATATCTGTATCACACCTGTATACACTGTCGTATCAAACTGGGGTATATATATCTATCTCATCTGTAAACAATGTTGTGTCATACTGGGTATACATATTTGTATCACACCTGCATACAGTATCATATCATGTGATGGTATTGGGGTATAGATATCTGTATCACACCTGTATACAGTGTCATGTCATGATACTTGGGTATAGATATCTGTATCACACCTGTATACAGTGTCATGTCGTAATTATTCTTGGGTATCAATATCTGTATCACACCTGTATACAGTGTCATGTCATACTATGGTATAGATATCTGTATCACACCTATATAGTGTCATGTCATACTGGGGTATAGATATCTGCTTCACATCTGTATACAATGTCATGTCCTACTGGGTATAGATATCTGTATCACACCTGTATACAGTGTCATGTCATACTGGAGTATAGATATCTGTATCACACCTGTATACAGTGTCGTACAGTGTTGTGTCATACTGGGTATAGATATTTGTATCACACCTGTATACAGTGTCATGTCATGATACTTGGGTATAGATATCTATCACACCTGAATACAGTGTCATGTCATGATACCTGGGTATAGATATCTATCACACCTGTATACAGTATCATGTGATTGTATTGGTGTATAGATATCTGTATCACTCTTGTATACAGTATCATGACATGATACTTGGGTATAGATATCTATCATACCTGTATACAGTGTCATGTCATGATACCTGGGTATAGATATCTATCACACCTGTATACAGTATCATGTGATTGTATTGGTGTATAGATATCTGTATCACACTTGTATACAGTATCATGACATGATACTTGGGTATAGATATCTATCACACCTGTATACCATGTCATGTCATGATACTGGGGTATCAATATCTGTATCACACCTGTTTACTTTGTCATGTGATGATACTGGGGTATATATATCTGTATCACACCTGTATACAGTGTCATTTCATGATACTGGGGTATAGATATCTGTATCACACCTGTATACATTTTCATGTCATACTACATATAGATATCTGTATCACACCTGTGTACAATGTCGTGATGATACTTGGGTATAGATATCTACATCACACCTGTATACTGTGTCATGTGATGATACTGGGGTGTATATATATATCTGTATCACATCTGTTTACAGTGTCATGTGATGATACAGCAGTATAGATATCTGTATCACACCTGTATACATTGTCATGTCATGATACTGGGGTATAGATATCTATCACACCTGTATACAGTGTCATGTCATGATACTTTGGTATAGATATCTGTATCACACCTGTATACATTGTCATGTCATGATACTGGGGTATAGATATCTGTATCACACCTGTATACAGTGTCATGCCATGATACTGGGGTATAGATATCTGTATCACACCGGTATACAGTGTCATGTCATGATAATGGGGTATATATATCTGTATCACACCTGTTTACAGTGTCATATCATGATACTGGTGTATAGATATCTATCACACCTGTATGCAGTGTCATGTCATGATACTGGGATTTAGATATCTGTATCACACCTGTATACAGTGTCATGCCATGATACTGGGGTATAGATATCTATCATACCTGTATACAGTGTCATGTCATGATACTGGGGTAGATATCTATCACACCTGTATGCAGTGTCATGTCATGATACTTGGATTTAGATATCTGTATCACACCTGTATACAGTGTCATGCCATGATACTGGGGTATAGATATCTATCATACCTGTATACAGTGTCATGTCATGATACTGGGGTATAGATATCTATCATACCTGTATACAATGTCATGTCATGATACTGGGGTATAGATATCTGTATCACACCTGTATACAGTGTCATGCCATGATACTGGGGTATAGATATCTGTATCACACCTGTATACAGTGTCATGCCATGATACTGGGGTAGATATCTATCATACCTGTATACAGTGTCATGTCATGATACTGGGGTAGATATCTATCATACCTGTATACAATGTCATGTCATGATACTGGGGTATAGATATCTGTATCACACCTGTATAATTTGTTTCATGTTTGTGTACAAACTCTAAAAGGTGATTCTTTTACTGGTGTTTTAAATTTGTGATTTTTCTATGCAGAACGATTTTTGCGAAGGTAGATTGTATGAAAATAAATGAGACTAGAGGTAATAAAATATATACCTTTTTCACACTTACTAAATATCTTTAGGGGTGATTTGTGAAATTCGTGCAAATATTAACACAAACATCTACAGGTTTATAGCATGCATTTGGGAAAAGAGAACAAAATCTTGACAGTCAAAATTTAATCCAGGCACACAGAATTTCACTAAAATTTATGAAATTTAAAAAAAAAAGTGCTGGTAGTTAATATACAAGGCCACTCCAAGCTTTTCTTTGTTTATCATTCACTGACAGATTGGTTTTGAGATCATAACAGAACAGATAAAATGCAAACATCTAAAGAAAAATATATTAAATATACTAAGCTAAAAAATGAACAGTTAAATATGAACATTTATATTTATTATTGTGAAAACTATTATTTCATAGGATATTTAAAAGTTATGGTTTTTAAAAAGTTGAATTTTTCTTTTTTCATGAAAATACTTAATTGTGCATGGTATTGAATTTGTTTTCCTAAAAATGTTCTGTGATTTTTCTATCGTTTTGTGGTTTTTTTTCCCTGATAGAAAGATAGGTTTTTATTTTAGGGTGCATGCTAAACACAGAAGAAAAAAAACTTGGAATGGCCTAACTTTGGTACAGTGGAACCTTTCTTGGGAGACCACCCCATCTGCCACTGAAATGTGGTCTCTCAAGACAGCTGGTCTCTCAAAAAAAGGTTTTATTCAAAAGATTATTTAATCAAGTGGTTTTCATAATGTGGTCTTAAAAGACAGGTGGTCTTTCAAGACAGGTTCCACTGTAATGCAAAGTTTATAATTCAGAGAAATGAAGATAAATACAGTCATCTCCATTTATAACAAGACTGTATATACAGACCACCTTAGGGACACAACAAAACCAGCCTTTATATAGAGGTGGTCTTTATATAGAGGTTGATTTGTACACAAATGGTACTACATATGTATTGGGGGCAGGCATTTATGACCAAGTGGTCTTTATACACATGTGATCGCTAAAGCAGGTTTTACTGTAATGAAATATCAGTTATAGCGAGGATATATCTCTTCTCCGTACATTTCTTACATCATTCTTTATAAATTCAAATAACAAAATCTGGTTATAACCAGGTTTAAATCTATCCACCTTCCTCTGTGTTATAAGTGGAGTTGACTGTTTGTATAATTGTTGATGTTTTTCTTACGGTAAAACTGAGAGAAAGTTGTAAACGATTTCATCCAAAAAAGACAACGCTACATGATATTTACAAAATATTTTATTGTTACATTAAAATGATATGGCAATATACAAAACAATCTCATTATAAAATTTGGCAGAAAGCAAAAAATTTGTTGTACTCTTGCTGACTATATTTACAAACAATTCTGTGACTCACAAGTAACGTTTTCTAAATATATCTCTATCACATTTAAACTATGTCACAGCTGAAACTAATATACTCGCATCACTTTGGACTTTACTCACATTTGAAATTATAAAGTACGTGAACACATAGGTGTTCGGAGATTTAAACAATGAGAGTCGATCGGTTCCCCTTTCAAAATATTTATATAGTGAAGAAGTGGTTTTTATTTTCCAATAACACAATAATTTATATTGAACTTATTTACACACAGTGGAATCTCATTATCTTGAAATTCACGGTATCACTCCTACTACTTCAAAATATCTGGAATTTGGAATACTAGAAATTTTAATAAACATATTTTTCAATTCATAAAAATCGGGACTGGCCTTTCAACTTTGACATAGTCAGAATTTCGACTTATCCAATTTCGACATAGTGGGACTCCACTGTGTGTATATGTGTGTGTGTGTATATATATATATATATATATAAATTCCACCACAAACAACAGAATTTGCTTATATGGGGCATTCATTATGCGAAAAACCTAAAACTCTGCACAAAATGTATTGTCTATGTTTTCTTGTATTGAAAAATAAACTAATGTGTTACTTTGTTTTATCCTACTGGTGATCTAGACCACAGTCACAATACTCCACCCCACTCCACTGACCCTGGGGGTTCATAGGAATGGGTCAGGTGGTTTGTAAAAAGGCCCAAGGGTTGTGAAATTGAAATTTTTTGTTACAAATGCCCTTCAAGTTCTGGAATACCAAATTCATAAAGAATTGAGTCAGCAGATTTTCAAAAAAGGTTAAAAATGTTTAAAAAATTATTTCACCCCTTATGGTATGCTCCTTTCTATTGTTTTAGAGCAGCTTACTGTGGTCAGTAGGGTGAGAGGGTTATAACATGAAGTAGAACACGTGTGTTACACAATATTGGAGTTGCATATAAATTAATTTTAAATTTCAGATTATGCATTAATTTCTAGTTTTAGATCTACAGTGGAACCAGTAAATGAAGACCACCTGACTGACTAAAGGTGGCTCTGATTAGTGAGGTAGTCTCTTAAGTAAGGTTATGATACTTTTAAAAATATTTATCAAGAGGCTGGAAATTTGTGGTCTGAATTGTGAGGTGGTCTCTTTAGCAAGGTGGTTTTTAGCCGAGGTTCCACAGTACAAATGTATATTAATCCAATAGGTGACCTGTTATGCTTTGCATACCATTATTTTTCTTTAGATGAGGAACGACATGAGATCTGGTGGTTCAAACGTCAACGACCACACCGTATTTACAGGATCAAAGATTTCTAAATACCTACATATGTATAAACCAAAATTTTAAAATATTTGTATTGAGGAATGAGTGGCCTCGTGAATTTATGCGAAAGCTTAACTCTCATGAAATAACATTGATTTACGGTAGACAAGTGCATGACCTGAGTGACTTCACCTGAACGACACTAGTGACCTAACCTGAATGACTTGGGTGACCTAACCTAATCTGAATGACTTGAGTGACATCACCTGAGTGACCTCATCTGAATGACCTAACCCAATCTGAATGACTTGGGTGACATCACCTAAATGACTCAAGTGATCTCATCTGAATGACTTGGGTGACCTTACCTGAATGACCCAAGTCATTATGACTCAAATGACCTTGCCAAAGTCCCTCAAGTGACCTCAGTTGAGTGCCTGAGGCAACCTCGTCTGAATGACTTGTGTGACTTCACCTGAATGACCTTGGTGACCTCACCTAAGTGCCTTGGGCAACCTCATCTGAATGACTTGAGTGACACAACCTGAGTGACTCACGTGACCTCACCTTAGTGACTTGTTTGATCTTACCTGAGTGACGTAAAAAAAAATCAAAAGCTATCATATCGTCCCCATTGGTGTAAATATTATTTTGTTAAGTTTTTTGTCATTATCAACAATTTTTCAGACTTATGTAGTACATAGCTTTGAACACACTTACAACTATCATATCGACACTGTAATTGCTTTGAACAATCCAATGGTTACAAAGTGGTACACTTGCTAATATGAAACAATGAATAGCAATCATGTAAAACGTAACTAAAACAAATTCATCTGATTGAAAAAAAAATAAACTCAGAATTACAGTCAAACCTGTCTATAACGGCCACTCAAGGGAATGGGCAAAAGTGACCATTATAGACAGGTGGCCTTGATAGAGAGGTTTATTCATTAAAAAAAAAAATTAAAAGGGTTATGTTTATAGGCAGGTGCCCTTTATACAGGGGTGGCTTTTAATGCAAGTTTGACTGTATTGTTATATATTTGCTCCAGATCTGGACCAACAGAAAATCAACAGATACATGTACATATATTTGTCCTTGTAGTAGGTAATCAGTTTCAGTTTGTCTTATAATGACATGTCCTGTCATTTAACCCATTCATCCCTAAAAACACATTTGGACTAGCCTAGGTTATTGATTTATAGAAGTGTCCATTGTTATTCAGGGGTTGAAGAGTTAACTGTTATGTTAAAATGTTATTTACAGCGAGTCACAACAGCAATCGTTAATTTATGATAAGTGTTTGAGTCAGCAGAAGGAATGGGCCCAATCTGTTATGGCACACGTTTTAAGAATTGTCAACAATAAAATTAACAAACAGAGCACTACACATAACTGTTTTTAACAGATAGAAGCTGAATTCTGATTGGTTAGTTAAGAAAATAGTGGGCGGGCCTCTCTTTTTGTGTAACTACCATAGATCTGTTACTGAATATTTAAATTAACTAAATTGTGTTGAAAAATCGAGTGTACATGTAGAACCATAGTCGCAAATTTCCCCAGTTGGAATACAAAAATTATCAGAGGGAGAATGATCAAGATGTTGGAAATTGTAAAATGTCATCTAATTGAATGATATTGTTCCCATGAAATGATTGGACACCATTTAATATGAATGAAGTTGAAACTGATGACTAAAAATAAACAAGTTGGGAAATCCGCAGCTTTCAAGTAGCATTTGTAAATCCTGGATTAATTGCTGGTTGAAATGCCAGCATTTTCTGGTCAATGCGACTTGTTCCAGAGTGTCGCTATTAAAATACAACATGGTACAACATCTTTGGTGTGAGTTCGGGGATATCTGTACATCTTTGTGTCATGAGTTGCATCAAGTTTAAAAATGAAAAAAAAAAAAAAAATCAGCAGCAGTTTTATGTACTAGTATCATACTATATCATCTTCCTCTCACCATCCATCCATTTGTTGACAACAAAAACAAAATACAATTTATTTTGTCGTAAAAGATTCAACATTCTGATTTTGCATTATCACATTTTAGAATTATTTATCGATTGGTTGCTTCCATTTTAATTTCGTCAAAATTTTCGTTCTTCATCTGATCATAATTTGGATTATTAACACCTTTTGTCTTATTTTCTTTTCCGTTTTGTATAGATGATTTTGCCTTGGAAAATGTTGCTTTAAGTTTTGATAAAGTCACTCGTCCACTGGCATCACCGGTGCCGGTGGAAGATGAAGCAGTGGCTCCACCTGCCTGACCAGGTGTGGAGTCATTTATTTCGCTTTCTACAAGAACAGTTTTCATGTTATCATCTTGTGCTTGTTTTTGTCGCAGGTAGAAAACGGCCATCAGAGAAATGACGATGACGAGTATAACGATGATCGGGATGGTTATTTTTATCACAAGATATTTTTCTTCCTCCAGCTGAGTTTGTTCCAATAGTTTAGATGATGAACCGTCACCTGCAAAATACAAATAAAAATGACGTGTTTAAGATTTATATCACAAAAAATGACAAAGCTGTCCAAAATAATTCTATTCATGGATTTTACATCAAATTCAAATGATCAAAAGTAATTTATTTGGGAAAAACAAATACTGTAAAACCCTTTATTTTTCCGTGCCCTTTAATTTTGTGAATCTTGCGAGCAGTGAAAAATCTCAAAATTTAAAGGTAGTGAAAATATGTTCCAAAGTCATTTCCTTTGTTCAAACATAAAAAAGCGAAAGTTAACCTAACTTATTATGGGCAGCAAAATATGGAAAATTCAGAAATTGCTAAATTTCAGGGCAACAAAATTAAACGGGGTTAAAGGTATATCAAAATGTGTTTGAGAAATACTATGTTGTCGCGAGCTATGACATCGAAGAGGTGAGTTAAAAATTGGGGCAACTATATGACTGGGATTATCCACAGGACAATTTTTTTTTAAAAAAAAGGAGTTATCTCCCTTTAATATATCTTGCGTGAAAGCATATGAATATTAAATCATGTTAGAATAAAAATATGTATCTGAGGTAAGCATTTACTCCATGTAGGACTCTATCAAATAATGTATCTGAAATGGATGTTTGTTCTAAAACTAGAGTGGTGGATGGTAATAAAGAATTTGGCATCATAAAGAGAAATTTATACAGCAGGAAAAACATTGCTGAAAAAATGTGGCAATAATTCAAAAATTGACATTATTAAATTGATCCTGAAACAAACAAAAAAATAAAACAGAGTCAATCTATATTTATTTACCACTGCAAATAACACCAGCATCCTCTCCGTGATGGCAGTTCTGGATGTTGAAGCCATTGTGTTTACAGTCTTGTAATCGTTTATCATTTTCATTACAATCAACGTTATCCAGCCATATTGGTCCTGTTCCACGTCCGAAGCCTCCCTGCTTTTTGGCAATACCTTTTGCAAATCCCAGCTGTCGACAGACTACAGTAGCATCCCTGTTGTCCCAGTAATCATCACAAACACTTCCCCACTCATTTGGACCGGAGAGAAATACTTCAACTCTGCCAAACGTTTCATCTTCTGGGTTAGTGTTTGTACCAGATACGATACGAAGATCAGTGATGGCTGAAATCATCAAGTAAATGTTGGTCATTATCATAGTAAAGTCCATATATCCTGGTGGGTCTCATGAACCCTTTCTTAGTTTAAACTCTTAATTTATTTTACAATGGTTGACAAACAAGTTACAGCAACTTATATAAATATCTCGTTGGCTCCGATGTTGTTGACATACAGGGTTGTTTTACTGTGGGAGAAAATCGAATACCGGTAGAAAAACCCACATGTCCGAGTTGGCTATCGCCATACCTTCTCACAAATCCAAGGATCAAATTCAGGTTGCATTGGTGAGAAGCAAGTGCGCTAACCATTAAGCTACCCGGTCACCCTTTCTTGACATGGACGAGTTTAAATTTTTAGGTCACATAGCATAACGACATTAGAATTACACTGGCCAGTGTAAACATTCCTACTTGTCATCAAGTATCCACGCATTGAAGAACAAAACTTTTTCCCCGTGTAGCATATCATAAGAGAAAAGTCGGTAGATTCATCCGTATGATAATCAAATGGTTACTCCGCCCCGCCAAGTCATGTGAATCGGACAATATATACCGTCTGTTTAAGTATGCCTCTAGATATTTACAGTCTGTATTTGTTTTATTTTATATTGATAATGATATAAAAGTGCATTTTCTTGGTAAACCATGAAAACACATAATATATGGCCAGTTTCATACATGTACATATACATGGTGGGCATGTTACCATTTGTATCATTAAAAACTAAAGGGAGGATGAAAAAAAAAAAGCTGTATACCACGAAATTATTCGCTCCTGTTCAATTTTCACCATTTTTGCCATGAGATGAGAGGGCGAATTTTACCCTTTCAACCCTAAGTTTCTAGATAGAATGCTCTTTTTCTGTTGTTTAGACTGGTCTATAGTGGTCTGTAGGGTTGAAAGGGCTAAAATGACGGTGAAAACTTTCAAGCAAAATAACAGAAGCATGGACTATCATGCCATCCAAGAGAATGATGGTGACTTAGAGCGAATTTAAGACGGAGTAAATATATTTTTATTTTAAAAGGGAGAAAATCTCCAGGCATTGAGTTTATAAAACAGACAAAATCAAAGCGGAGTCCAACATACCAACTTCTGTGTTGAAGCACCATGCTGCTGCATCATTTGAACGTTTTCTACAGAGGCGTTCATAAGTCGATTCCACATTTCCGGAACTGTTGAATCCCGAATGACGACATCTGAGCAAGTCTTTTTCCTGTCCATCACAAGACACTCGGGTGAACCACAGTGGGCCATCACTCTGTCCAAACTGACCACCGGCAATTTCTATCCCACCCTTGAAACCTTAAGTAAATAAGAAACATACATACTGAAATATTTAGTACTCTGCTTTTTTGTTAGATAGTGTTATATTTGAAAATCACATGGTTAGACGACATTTACAAACTTAAAGGCACACAAGCTGTCAAAATGGATTTTTTTTTTGTATTAAAAGTTTCAAATATTCAATGTTTTATACAAATAAAATGTTCTAAAAAATTACCAGGTTGAAAAAAAAAAATTGTTATAATGTTGTTATTTGTGAAAAAAAATTGAATGTGAATAAAGGGCTTGTTAAACAAACATTGGATTCTTTCATGGATGGAAGGAGTATTTCATTCATTCTATGTAATAGGCGATGTATATGTGATATGTTTAAAGTTTCCAACAGGAATATTTTATTTTTCAATATGACTGCTTGTATGCCTTTAATTACCTCACAAAAGATACCAGTAATGCTAAAATTTTCCATTAATTCGTAATTTGTAGCTTTAAAAGGTGGGTCTGAATAATCGCAAATTGTTTTTTCTTGTTTTTGCAGAATCCATGTTTAAATCGTCACATTGGTATTCATACAAATCAATACCAGATATATACTGTAGAATCAGAGAATTTTGTTGGGGTCAAAATTTCGTTGTTTAAAAAATAAAACAACTTTGTTAACATTAAATTTCATTGAAATAAAAAAAAAAACATGTTTGTAAAGGAAACTTCTTACTATTACATGGTATAATTTATGTAAAATTTTGTTGATAAATGAAAACCACAACAAATATTCGGATTCCATAGTATTTGTTTTTACAAAAAATCTAGAGAGCTGTCGTTGCTCGGCAGTAGAGTGCTTAATTCGCAACCCGAGGGTCACAGGTTCAAGCCTCGGCAGATGCGGCTGGTTTTACCTGTCTACTTACCTAAACTTCTGCAAAACACTTCAGCATCTCGTGAGTCCCAGAGGAAATCACAAATACCTCCCCATACGCCGTCATATTGTATTTCTATGCGGCCCCGATTTACGTTGGACCAGGGATTCAAAGATTCTTTGTTGTATAATCTGTAGTGTATATCTGAAAGTGAAAAGTAAGAATGAGTAAATACGTATTGTATTTATAATCAATAGTTTTATTAGCTCTCTTGGATGCTAGTGTAGGGTTCGGAATTACTTGTAGGAAAAAAATTTTGTTTTGTTTTGAGGTTTAAGAATTAGTAGTAAAAGTTTACTACAGGGATATTCTTACCTCCTAAAATCTGGGTCCAGAGTCCGAATATTTGGAAAACATTTTTACTAAAATAAAAAAAACTTAATTTGTTGAAAATACTTTATTCTTTGTATAGAAATTCCAAATTGGGAATTTTTATTAATATTTTGGGGAAAATACAAGCCATTTTTGCATTGGGAATGGGTCCTGTAACTAGAACCAACAAGAGTTGTCAGAAGACAACAAAGCTCGCTGAAATGGGTGTAAATTATCAAAATAAGCATTTGACCCACAGCTGTTAGGGTTTAAGGTCAAAGAACTAGTTGATATTTTGGTTTTCCTCAGCTCAGGTTAAAAATTTTGAAGGACCAGGTCACTAGATCAAAAGTCAAGGTACCAAATGAAAGCTCTGGTCATAAGAAATCTAGAAGTGAAATATGAAAGCCCTATCCCTCATGGTTTAAAAGCTATAGCCAAGGTTAAAGTTTTTGAAAAGTAGGTCAAAGTCCAAGGTCAAGGTCACTAGGTCAAAAGTCGAGGTTCCATTTGAAAGATCTGGTCAGAAGGCATCTATATGTGAAATATCAAAGCCCTGTCCCTTGCAGTTAAAAAAATATAGTCCATGTTAAAGTTTTGTCTACAGACTTTGGCAACGACGACCATGCCAGGGGTATAGCATTAGCTCTCCGGACTTTCGTCCTGCTGAGCTAAAAATGATCTAGGAAAATCCCTGTTCTTCCATGCTTTGAGTCAGGGATTCTGGATTAAATGTCTGCAATCCACTAGATTTTACAATGTATATTAATATACTTACAGAGGAACCTGTCTTGAAACCCCCCCCCCATCTCCCATGGAGATGTGGTCGTACAAGACAGGTGGTCTCTCAAAAGAGGCTTTATCTAAAAGATTATTTAAACAAATGGTTTTCAAAATGTGGTCAGGTGGTGCTTTATGAGAGTGATCTTTGAACACAGGTTCCACAATATATATATATATGTATATGTAAGGATATAAACACATGTATTGAATGATTAATAGAATCTTACATGGGTGTGTGGACTGAATAAGGAAATCTCCACCTGAGTGGTAAAAATCTGTCTGTCCAGTCCAAGAGTCTCCCGAGGAATGGACTTTTAAATTCTTACTACAAGGACAGAGATTTCCATGTTCACTCAACTCACCTATATGTGATTATTTTTCTCCCATGCTTCAAGTACATGTTTATGTTTGCAAATAAGGTCAGACATAGAATCTAACTATGTATGCACCACCACATTCTCATTAGAGCTACATAATAGGTCCTAGAAGCTATAGAAGCTATAAGTCATAAATTGTATTATGAAATCTTAGAACATGTGGGGCTTGTCAATACGCTAGGGGTTGAGAAGGAAATCATTCCTCATCAAAAAGAAGGAATATTCTGTGAACTATGGGAGAAATTCTGCTGAATATAAACACTTTACCTGTATTTTTGTAACACAAAACACCTGCACGCTCATCTATGTGGCCACAACTTCCTTTCTCCCACCACTTGGTATGTTCACACTTGTCCAGGCTCGACTCTTTTCCGGTACATTTAACATTGCTCATCAACATCGGAGGTTTAAATCGTTTATTACTGGGAACTAGGTACGGAGTTCCTCCCATGAATCCGAGATGTCTACATACAAGATTTGCCTCCACTTTACCCCAGTTTTTCATGCAGACACTTCCCCATATACCATCCAGTTTGACCATCACTTCACCGTGGACATTTGTCGTGGGGTCGTCGAGTTCCAGACTTACATTGAAACCTATCGAGTAAAACAAAGATTTTTTTATTCAAAAAGACGAGTAAACCGGGATATATACTAATATATCTTCAAAATGTAAAGTTGATAATGAACAAACATATACTGTAAAATAAAATTTCGTTGTTTAAAAAGCAAAACAAATTCATTGACATTAAAGTTTGTTAAAATAAAAAACCTTTTTGTAAAGGAAGCTATAAGTACTACTAGGTCTAATATATGTTTAATTTCGTTATAGTTTTAATTTCGTTGATAAATGAAACAACAAAATAAGTGAAAATAAAAACCACAACAAAAATTTCTGATACTACAGTCTCTTTTTTTTTAATTTAAATCCAAAATAAAGATGACCATATTTTTATATAGGAAAATATGTGAACATATTTTGAGCATTCATTGATGGTTTGATATGTGTACCGTATATACAAAATTTTAATCTTTTTAAAAATATAAACTACCAGAATTTCACTCCCCAAGAAAAGGAACATTTACGATACTAAAATCTTTGTTTCTGACTCTTTATTTCATCGCAACTGACCTGTATGGACAATAGATTCATCACTGCAGTAGACTGAAATATATTTTTTGCACACGCCCTCTTTTGTGTACGTAAACTGACAATCGAAGACATCATTCTCATGTCCTTCACAATCTATTTTCCGGATCCCGATTGGTCCAGTATTATTCCCAAAGACAGATCCTGGTATCGTGCTACCATCTTCGTATCCTAATGTTCGACAGATTACCCGAGCTCCGAGACTATTAAATGCATCTTCGCAGACTGCCTTCCACTTGTTCTCATGGTATATCTCTACCGCTCCGAATGAAGCATTGTATCCAAGGTTTAATCGTACTGCAAGTATGCAAATATTGCAAAGTGTATGTATATATATATATATATATATATATATATATATATATATCACATAAAATAAATGTTGACAAGTATGTAAATATTGATGTACATATCACAAATTTCAAGAAAAAGAGTGAAATAGCAACTTAAAAGTCAATTCATAAAAAAAAAAAACCAAAATCACTAGTGTAAAAATTTATAACTATTGTATATGTTTTACAAATCAATTATGACGAATGAGAACACATTGACCTACTTTTGTCGACACAATGGACTCCTGCATCATCTTTGTGAGAAGCGCATTTCTTCCAACCTGAGGTCATGACTTCTTCACTGAAGCCACGATGGGCACAAGCATGGATAGATTTCTCTGTTCCATCGCAAACTAGGTGGCTGAGCCACATTGGTCCTGAACCCTCTGGAAAATGGCCACCTGAAACGGCATACCCATCTGAGTAATTCATCATACGACAAAAGACGCCTGCGTCTTTATCGTCCCAGGACAAGTCACAAATTGTTCCCCAAACACCATTAAATGCCAGATCAACACGGCCATAATTTTTACCGCCTGCGATTCTGTAGCTGATTCCTGAAAGTAAAAGAGATATTGGAATGACAATGGTTGCTATATTAACGATTTATTACTGACTCAATAATAGCAATTTTTTAATTTTTGTTTTCTTATATAGCAGTGCAGAAGGTATCTGCGCAGATAGCTCAGTTGGAAAGAGCGTCCTGCTGGTGTTAGGAAGTCCTGGGTTTGATTCCCAGACTGGCCACACATATTTCCTCACCTACTACATTTGGCGCCAAGCCAAATAACCCACTGTGGTGTGTGTCTTGTGGAGGATTTCTGGGGTCAGAAATCTCGGTAAGGGGGCAAGAGTGTAGTGGTGCAGAGCTAGGTATTGACTCAGACAGCTCAGTTGGTTAGAGCATCCTGCTAGTGTTAGGAAGGTTGGTTCTGGGTTCGATTCCAAGTCTGGTCGCACATTTTTGCTTGCCTACTACACTTACCTACGTGATGTCGCCAGCTTAATTGAGGTAACTTAGCACAAAAATTTTGACCTGTGCTATGGGCCTAGGGAAAGATTTTTTTAACATGCCATGCCTAATATTTGAACTCACCCTAGATATCATTGATGTAGAGCAACATATGAAATTTGGTGAAAATTTGTGGCAAGGAATTCAAAGTATGACACCAAACTATTACAAATGTACAAACATCAAGACGTGCCAATAAGCTCCACTTTCCTCAATCTCAAGAGCATAAAATTTTATCCATAAAATAATTTATATCAATATCTCTTGTTGATCAATCTATGTTAGGCACTGATGATAGTACAGTCAAATTGGCATTAATTGGTACCTCTGTATAAAGGGCACCTGCCTATAAAGGTCATTCAAACATAACCTTTATTATTATTTTTTTTATATCAGAGACCTCTTTATAAAGGCCACCTGTCTATAACGGCTACTTTTGTATGTTCCCTTGAGTGGTCTGTATAGACAAGTTGCACTGTACTGTGGAATCCTGTTTCACGTACGACAATGTCTCCTGTCTATCTGAGAAAGAATTTTATAATAAGTTACTATAAAGAAGACTCTTCCGATCCAACATTCAAAATTTTCCTTTCCACCATATACAAACAGACCAGAATTTTTTCTGTCAATATTTGATATACAGTCAAACATGTCTGTAAAAGCCACTCAAAGGAACAGGCAAAATTAGCCTTTATATGCAAGTGCCCTTTATAAGGAGGTGGCCTTTAATGCAAGTTTGACTGTACTTTTGTAAACAAATCCTTAAAAATGACTTGATTGTTTTTCTTACCAGAATCATTATAACAAAGCGCAGCAGCTGTATTCGAAAATGTATTGTTTCCAAGCATTTGTCTTCCATGGAACGAGCAATTAGCAAGGAATGCCTCATTCCCAGTACAATTAAAATCACTTAAAAGGAAGGTGGGGTCTGAGCGGAGTGGTTTTGGAGACATCTGGTAGGCAATACCATATCTAGCCCCGATAGATCGGCAGAAAACTTTCGCCTCTTTATCGTCCCAATGGTGACTTGAGATTCGCCCTGTAATACCATATTGAGTGACAGCTATTTGACCACCTTTTTGAGTGCGAGAAGGCGGACCTTCCGGTTTTTCGTCATCAACAAATCCAAACTGCATTTCTGAAAAAAATAAATAAATAAATAAACAGCGTATAGAAAAACGGAAATGTGTCTGGTTTTTGTAAGTGTAAAATATGTAACAAAAGTCTCATCTCGGCAGGTTTCACAAAAAGTCGTAATTCAATATTTGATAAATTTTGAAACCTGTTTTGTTTGAATGGTGTTATATGCCTCACTCACTCAACAAATTTTCAGTTATATGTTGGCAGCCAGTTTTTAATTGTTGAGGAGAGAACCTGGTTACATTGTAATCGAGATGAGACCACTGAACATCAGTAAGCTGTAAACTAGCAAACTTTCTCACAAAATTGGCTTTAAAGGTTCCAGCAGGACTTCAAACCTGTACTGACAAGTTCAAGTTTTTTAATATCCTGGGGCAAAGAAATTTTTGTTTCACTTTCATATTTCACCTGCGTAAAGAGGCATAATTTTAGGATTTTAAATCACCATTAAATACTTGCCTCTTTATCAGTTAATATTTATTGAATTATTAATTAAATATAAATCACATGTACCTCCACTCATAATTTTCGGTTCTTGCATATCGGTGGTGTTGAAACATATTACCGACGTATATGTGCTGTACTTTCCACAATCGGACTCTTTCAGACATTCCGCGATTGAGTTTTCCATTCCTTTACATTTTAGAGACTTTTTTTCTAAGATACTGTCAAATGTTCTTCCATATGCTGAACAACAGACGGCTCTTCCGTCCACAAATCCGAGCTCCCGACAAGCCACTCTAGCAGACATGTCGTCAAAGTCTTTGTCACATATGAGATGCCATGATTGGTTGAAATAATACATGACGGGGCCATGTTTCGTCTCCATCCCGATACCAGTGTCTAATTTGACTGCAAAGAAAATAGATACAATATATACCTTAAATTACCATATTAAAGTGAGATAAAACAAAAATATTTTCACTGACTCTTTTATACTAACATATACAGTAAAACCTGCTTTAGTGACCACCTGTGTATAAAGACCACCTCCATATAAAGACCGGCTTTCTTGTGTCCCTAAGGAGGTCGTTATATACAAGTTTAACTGTAAATTTATAAACATACAGTCGAACCCAGCTATATTGAACCCTGTTACATTGAAATCTGCTTTTGTTTCAAATGATTCCCCAGCCAAATTACTTTTTTAACAGTATAGCCTGGTTATTTTGCAAACCCTGTTTATTTGTTTATTTGAAAGGAAAGTTCATTCTCCTTTGATTTCAGAACATCTGGGTTTGACTGCATTCATTTTACAATGAGTAACAAAACATTTGATGAGACATATATATGCCTCTCGTTGACTCACTGGAGTGAGGGGGATGCTTACTGTCGGAGGAAACTGGAGTGCCGAGAGAAAACCTCTGTATCTCGGCTGACAACCACCAAGCCACATACTTCCCCACCCCTGATCCGAGGATACAAATCCATGTTGGATTTGTGAGCCGCTGTACTATCCTGACACCCAGTTTATACGAATACATAAATACAACTTGGGAAAATAATTGCTGTTTTACACCAAACATTGTGGCATAAAGTGTGATGCTCCAACCATTCCATTAACGATGCCCATGTCACAAGAGTAGATAACTCTGAAAATTAAACACAAAAATTTGGTACGTACTTGTGTTATAACAATGAACTGTGGCATCTTTTTCATGAGATGAACATGTTACCGAAAATGCCTTTTTCCATCCCTCATGGGGGCAGTCAAGGAGTGTGTTTTCTCCACCTTTACAATGCATATTTGGTTCATAAATTGGCATGTCTTCGGCGCCTTGTAATTCAGATTTTTTATGGTATGGGAAACCTGTATTAAAACCAATGGATCTACAGAAGGCTGCGGCTTCTGAATTATCCCAGTAGCGATTACAAATTGTTCCCCACACGCCATCGACAGACATTTCAACTCGTCCATAATACGATGTTCCTCCTGTCAGTCGGAAGTTGACACCTGTAAGGAAAGATAAAATGATCAAAAGTTTGAAACAAGGTTTGTTTTCGCAAAAACTATAGCTGTGAGAGATACGTTACTCTTTAAGATTTTTACTCATAACAATGGCAAATAGGGTTACGCGTTGGTCGTAAACCAATTCATCCTATATCTCATTGATATGATGCAACATTAAACAAATCTGGCTAAAGTAAGGGGAAAAAGTTTGAATTTTTAAATGTTGTTTTACACCACATCCAACAATTTTTTAGATATATGGTGGTGCCAGTTTTTTGTGGCGGATGACAGAACCCGATTACAGATTAAAATGTACTCGTACCCAGGAAGAGATGAACAGATTTTTTGCAAGTAAACTGGCAAGCTTTCTCACATAAATTAGCTTGACTTCCAGTGGGACTCTGACACGAGGTGAGAGACTTCATGGTTTAAAGCATGATGCTATATTTACCACTCGGTCAAGGAAACCCTGTTAGGGGCAAGAAACTCAAATTATTGGACAAAAACTAAAATAATGCAAATAGAACAATGGGCAAACAGATGGACCAAAAAATATTCCTCCCAACCTGCCATCTTTGACCTGGGGGCCATATATAATCATTTCCATTTGCGGGTATTGTCGATATTACTTATTTCATTCTTTCGTCAATATTTCAGTTTAAACATGTCTGCAACTAAAGAAAAGGTGTTTGTTCACAGATAATTGGGGACTAAGGGCAAAATTTTTATTTTCAAATATTTGTCGGAAACTGAACAGATGAACCAAAAAAAAACAATATCTCCAAAGACATTCAATCTCCGGGGCATAAAAAGCATCATACCTGTACATGTACTGTTCAACCTGAATTAAAGGCCATCTCTGTATAAAGGACACCTGCCTATAAAAGCCATTCAAATAAACCTTTGTTAACTTTGACTGTATATCTATCCAGATATGAATGAAACTTACCAACAGTCGAGTAGCACACAACCCCTGCATCATATCTCTCATTACAATCCTTCACATTTCCGAGAGTGAAGTTTGGACACTGGGATAACTTGTACTCATTTCCGGTGCAGTTCACATTCGTAGCCCAAATAGGAGTACCCTTGCCAAACAATATCTTGTGCTTGTAAGCTAGACCTTGAAACCAGAGGGAAAGAAAGTTAATCATTAATTCAAAAGTTAATCATGATAAACAAAATGTCTCTGAAGATTTATCATAGAGAATGGACAAGACATCAGTAGACACACACTGTACAAACAGTCCACAGACTGCATACACTCCACATACCATACAATAGTCCACATACCAAAAAATAGTCCACAGACTACATACAACCCAAAGACCATAACATTAGTCCACAAACCATAAAAACAGTTCACAGGCTGTACAGACAAACAGTCCACAGACTGTACAAACAATCCAAAGACCATAAAACAGTCCACACACAGTACAGACTAACAGTCCTCAGACTGCATGGCAAACATAACATAAACCAAATAGTCCAAAGACTATGAAACAGTTCACAGACTATGAAACAGTCCACAGACCATAAAACAGTCCACAGACTGCATAAACAAACAGTCCACAGATTGTACAAACAATCCAAAGACCATAAAATAATCCACATACCATAAAATAGTCCAAAAACGTCATAAACAAACAGTCCTAAGACTGTACATAAAAACAGTCCACAGGCTTGATAGACAGTCCACAGGCTTGATAGACAGTCCACAGGCTGTATAGACAAACAGTCCACAGGTTGTATAGACAAACAGTCCACAGGCTGTATAGACAAACAGTCCACAGGCTGTATAGACAAACATTCCACAGGCTGTATAGACAAACAGTCCACAGGCTTGATAGACAGTCCACAGGCTGTATAGACAAACAGTCCACATGCTGTATAGACAAACAGTCCACAGGCTGCATAGACAAACATTCCACAGGCTGTATAGAGAAACAGTCCACAGGCTGAATAGACAAACAGTCAACAGGCTGTACAGACAAACAGTCCACAGGCTGTATAGACAAACAGTCCACAGGCTGTATAGACAAACAGTCCACAGGCTGTATAGACAAACAGTCCACAGGCTGAATAGACAAACAGTCAACAGGCTGTATAGACAGTCCACATGGTATATAGACACAGTCAGTCCACAGAAGTTTTAATATGGTGGATGTCATTTTGTAATGGATATGCCATTTCAAAATTCAGTGATAATAAAGATGAAGATAATGATGATGATGGTGATGATGATAATGATGATGATGGTAATGATGATAATGAAGATGATGATGATAATGATGATGATGAGTTCCAAAATCCAATATTGATATCTTAACAGATAAGACTAAATTAAACAACATTTAGATTATTCAGCAATGATCATTAACATTTATAGCCTAAATTCATGAAAGCATTCATTTTGAGAAATACATATTTGGTGAAGAACAAAAGTAGTTTTACCTTTTATAAATCCCATTTCTCTACAAGCCACTGTGGCGTCAGCTTCGTCCCATCCATCGGCACAAACTCTACCCGAGATGTTGAGGAAGGTTACCTCTAATGACCCAGAAGTATTACTGGCACCAGATATGCCAATTTTGTATTCTACAAAACAGATTAATTTTTATCACTGTTAGAAATATTTACTAATTTTTATATGAACTTAGAAATGAAATATGAATAGCTATGAATTTTGAAGAGAAATAGCGAATTCAAATAAATCATATCACAATTTGTGTTACATTTGCACTATAGATGCTACATATCATTTTGAAGACCAAATGTGGTCTTTCAAGGCAGGTGGTTCCTCAAAAGAGGTTTTATTTAAAGGATCGTTTAACTGGATGGTTTTTGGAGTGTGGTCTCTCAAGACAGGTGGTCTTTCACAAGAGTGGTCTCTCAAGACAGGTTCCACTGTACTCAAAATTTCAGTATTTACTGTTTTTTCTATTTTTGGATATTTCTCATTTTTTTTTTTTCAGATGACAATGATTTTAGTACTTTTACAACATCATTCAATAAATATACAAAAATGTCCGGTTGCAGCATAGAAAATATATTACATTCAAACTTGCATTAAAGGCCACCTCTGTATAAAGGGTCATTAAAACATAACCTTTGTTGACTTTTTATAATGAACAAATCTCTTTATAAAGGTCACCTCTCCATAATGACTACTTTTGCTCATTCCCTTAAGTGGCCTTCATACAGAAGTTTGACTGTATATGTTTTCATCTAAAATTCATAAAAAAGATAACAGCTTAATTGAGTATCCACTAAATTTGGTGGTGCCATGATGCCACTTGTTCAGAATTTAAGAATCTTCTTAAGTCAGAGTAAATTATTTACTTTTTGCTTGGCCTGCATAGCCAATCAGATTTCAGGATTGGCCTGCATAACCATTCAGATTGCAGATTTAGTTGAAGTTAAATAAAACTCTCAGGCATGAATAATACTCAAGTTCTGAGCAAATGGGCTTGGGGCTTAGAGGAAAGATGTACAGGAACAAGTTTCTAGATTTTCTGACCTTCGTTGGACGGTAATGAGCCATTATAACAAGCAACAGCAGCGTAGTCTTGAGAGCAGGAACCCACGGGTGGATCATTGGTACAGTTGAGTAGACTTGCCTCGTCCCCGTTACAGCTGACCTTGTCAATGACACCTTTGGCGTACAAATAACCGTACGCACCACAGCAAATGGAAAGCCCGTTTTCGTAACCCAACTGTCTACATGTGACTCCTGCAGAGGATATTATGAAATACATGTTACATTTTTTAAAATAACAAATCAAAACGTTACATTCTTGTTTATGTTTTTTTTCTTCTGTAAATTGTGTTCTACTGTATACCTGAAAATTTCCACTGTCGTTTAAATTTTTCGCCATTTTCGCCCTTAGATGAGATTAAGACAAATTCACAATAACGCAAAATTTTCAAACTTGATAACTGAAGCACGAACAAACATGCCATCACGAGAATATATGGTGATCTAGGGTGAATTTTAGACAGGGTGAATATGTTTTCTGACTGTGGCAAAAGGGCGAAAATAAACCTTTCCTGTTGTCAGGGTGATAGACACTGATTGTGCCAAATCAAATTCTACATTATAAACCAAAAAAGTCTATAATTTGACATTTTTTATTCCATTATTATACGGTTACATTACACAGAATAAACTTACGCATGTCCTCTGGTGACCACCTGTGGTTACACACAGTACCCCAGTTGTTATTTAGATACACTTGAACCACACCATGGCTCTTCTTATCTCCTTTCTCCAATCGAACTGAAATTAAAGAATTAATGATATTGAACGGTAAAAGATCGAACGAACAAAACATGTTCGAGAAACACTTTGCCCCCAAGAACTAAATCACACTTAGAGATATTTTAAAAAGTTCCACAACTCTGGCAAATACCGCCCGAATATTGGATAATTAATATTTGAGAAATGCTATGCTCCCAGAGCTACATGTAAGTTATTCAAAGTTGAAGAATTTAAAAGTTCAATAAATTAAACTTTTAAAGTTCAAAAGTTCAATACTGCTAAATATGGAGAACTACATGTAAGTCTTTCATGAAGAATTTGAAAGTTCGTTAACTTTCAATTCAGGTCCCTATGTACCACTTCCTCTTATGGAATGATAAATAATGTACATGCTCATACATTAAGCCACCACTAGAGGTCCTTCTTTTTCTCCCGAAATAATGTTCACTGACCTGAATCAAGGCAGATAACTGTGGCATCATCACAGCTCGAGTAATCAGGATCCCAATGTAAATTACACTGCAGCAATCCATTTTCATCGCCTTCGCAATCAGCATAATCAATCCAAACATAACCGGAGCTTCTACCAGCAGGTGTCGGACCAGCCTCGCCATCTATAAATCCCATCCCTAATGCTCGACAGAACACTCTGGCATCGTTATCATCCCACCGCCTATTGCACACTCTTCCCCACTTGCCGTTAAATAGAACTTCTACTCTGCCACTCTTTCTACCGCCAGCAATGCGGAATTTGAGACCACCTGCAAAAGTAAACGATCGTTCGTTTTAATGTTGTTTTATGCTGCACTTAACAATTTTTTCAGGCAAACATGTGTCACAGAGGCAAATAATTGTCTTTGCTTGGAATCGAACCTAGGACCCCTGGATTACAAATCTAGTGCTCTACCAGTTGAGCTAAAGGGGTAACCCCACTAGCCAAGCTATTAGAAACACCATATTACCACTGCTACACTTGTATATACGATGGCAGCCAGTTTTTAATAATGAAGAAGAAAAGTTGGGTTATAGTGTGCGTGGGAAAATGTACACCTGCCTTCCGTTAGTAAACCGACAAACTCCCTTGTAAAACCAGCTTATGCTTAAAACTGTGAGGACTAGATGTCAAGAGACTTCATTGTTCTATGCATTTGGGGGGGGGGCTCCATGGCTGAGTAGTTAGAGCATCGCACTTTATACCATAAGGTCTCTCACTTCCTGTCAGTGCAGGTTCAAGTCCCGCTGGAACCTAAGCTGATTTTTGTGAGAAAGTTTGCCAGTTTACTTGCGAAAGGGCGGTGCCTTTTGCCTCACTTGTAACTGGGTTCTCTCCTCCACCATTAAAAACTGGCTGCCACCTTATAACTGAAAAATTGTCGTGTGGCATAAATAAAAATTCAAATTCAAATTCTATGCATCATTGGTCACGGTTGCCCCCTAATTATATTTTTGGGGTTAAATCCTACCAGCAGGTGACCAGTTTTTGCCAAGGCTATGGTTATTTTACATGAGCATACTGAATAAAAGTCTCTTTTTCTTTAAATGAGAGTACATGTTGAAATATTGCCAATTTGCCATCGGACCATTATAGCCATGCCAAGAATTCGAACCGGGAGAAGATTGTGTGTGTCACAGTCTGTCATGTGTGTGTTTGTGTGTGATTTCAATATGTGCAGGTTCGACTGTATGTTCAACTCAACAAGTCATTACCGAAGATAATAAAATTATAGTCAAACATGCATTAGAGGTTACCTCTGTATAAAAGGCACCTGCCTATAAAGGTCATTATTCAAACATAACTTTTGTTTCGACTGTACGTGGAAATATAATTTTTGTTTGACTACCTGAGAATCTGTGATAGACATCCTGTTACAAAACTGAGAAAATTTCGGAAAATGTGAGATGTCATTTTGATCAAATTGAATGATTCATTATTCTTTTTCTTTTATCTTTTTATGTGTACCAATGAATTATAATTTACAGGTATATAATGTATAGTTAACTAAATCCTAACAGCAAACACCTACTTGGATCCATATAACACAATACTCCGGCTGTAGTTCGTGTAAATCTTCCGACAATTTTCTCGGAACATCCGAGATTATCTTCAAACTTTCCATGAGGACAGTCATTCAGTCTTTGCTCCATTCCGGTACAGTTGAATCTTCCGACAGAAAATGGTGTTGTCAATCTCGAGGAACCTGTCATGAATAACGTAAGAAAATTCTCAAAACAAAAGCAATAGAGCAGACAGCTAGGTCAAAACCACAATGCGCCCCGAATCAGGGGCAAAAACCAAAGTAATATATCAAAGTAGCCAGTTTTTTGCTAGATCTTCTACATCAGATATTAGAAAATGGGGGCCAGATGAGAGATCGGTTTTGAATTACATTTTAAGTGTAATACTAGGAGCACACAAATAGGTCAGTTATTCGATAAATGTTGTGAAAGAAACAATTTGGTAAATATGTATTCTATACAATTCATACAATGAGTTTTACTTCTACCGTATTTTACCCGTTAAGTGCCCAGGGTGCAACGGAAAATAGGAAAAAGGGGTGGGTACTTATTGGGACCAAGTAATATTCAAATTGACGTAAAAGTAAATTCTTTATAAGGCACGATGGTTAATGTTGTTGTAGGACACCTAATGACATTCTTCTAATGTTAGGGGGGTGGTGGCTAGAAATTAACTGGTACTTACGTTTCTCTAGTCCATATCTCCTCATCAACTGGCTAGAAAAGGTAGCCAATCATGTGTAAATATAGGTGAGTAAATCTGAACAATAGGGGGAGGGGTCATTTATTGGGTCAAATATGGTAATCATATGACGAACAGAAAAATATCAGTAAAAAAATTCTGTACCTTTAAACGCAACTCCACCAGCATAAGACAGTTGTCTACACGTGACGTTGGCATCATGGTCATCCCAATCAATATCACACACTGGACTCCAGAATGAGTACTCATTTGCCTCTAGAGAGCCGTAATATTTGTTTTCACGTATTCTGACCTCAATTTCTGATTTTAGGAGAAGAAAAAAAGAATTAGGAAATAGCAATGTATGTTAATAGAAGATCTGCAATAGTTCAATAAAGTATAGGGCATACAAGAATTAAATTTAAACTTAAATATGCTACAGTAAAACTTTTCTTGACAGACCACATAATTTTCCATAAAGCTGAGAAAATTTGAACTACAGGGTGAAGGGGGCACTTACAGGGACATGGGCGCTTTTTGGATAAAATATGGTATTTGATGAGTTGAACATGACAAAGAGAGAGGGGGATTTCTATTAATCTTCCTGGGATGATCAAAGATAAGTTTATTTCTTCTATCTGTATAAAACAATTTTGGAAGGTTAAAACATTTGGATATAAAAAGAGCACCACCTACCCTTTTTAATGATTGGTGTTGAAGAACAGTACACAGAAACGTAAGAACCACCTGTGCATGGTGTCACCAGTGTGGAGTCATGCGGACACTGATCCAGGCTTCTCTCTGTTCCCCTGCATCTTACGTTACTAACAGTTATGTTTTCTCGTGGAATCGGTCCTAAAGAGGAGCAACACTGCTTCCGACCATGTTGGTATCCCAGAATGCTGCACACCACTTTCGCGGAGGTATCGGTGAATCCTTCGTCACACACGCTTGTAAATGTTTTGTTGACATACATTTCAAGTCTGCCATAAAAAACATCCTTTGAGTCAACAAGTCGAACTGAAATCACAAAGATAATTTTGTTATTTCAATTTTTACTGAGGAATAAAAAACTCATTTTGTCAATTTTTCTGTCAAACCATTCTGATGTTGACTTTGATTGTAGTTTTAAAGACAATACTTGATTTTAGGTGTTCTAAGTTATGTACCACTCTGGATTTTTAAGTCATATTGTACACTAATTGTTCTCATCAAATATCATTAAGCAAAGCCATTATGACAGAACATACGTATGTGTGTGTGTGTGTGTGTTTGGTTATGTGTGTGTGTGTGTGTGTGTGTGTTTATGTGTGTGTGTGTATTTATGTGGGTGTATTCAAGTGTGTGTGTGTGTGTTTATGGGTGGTGTGTGTATGTGTGATTAAGTGTGTGCATGTGTGCATGTGTTTATGTGTGTTTATGTGTGTATAGGTGAGTTTGAGTAAGTGTGTGTGTGTGTGTGTGTGTGTAGGTGCATATGTATATATTTGTGGGTGTATGAGTATGTGTGATTAAGTGTGTGTGTTTATGTGTGTGCATGTGTTTAAGTGTGTTTATGTGTATGTGTGTATGTTTATGTGTGTGTATTAATATGTGTGTGTTTATGGGGTGCATGTATGTGTATATTTGTGGGTGTATATGTGTATGCATTATTGTGTGTGTTTGTGTGGTGTGTGTGACTGTTTGAGGATACATGTGTGTGAAAATTACCACATCAGAATTATGTGTGTGCATGAGTGTGTGTGAAAGGGTATATGCGTGTATGAAAATCACTCACCCGAATCATAGCACTGCACCGCTGCATCAGAATTGTGGGAATAACATCCATGTCTTCTTATACTTGGTCCACGTGGCAGGAATAACCCCGGTAGTGTGGACTGCTGGTCATTAAAGGACATCGGACAATGGAATATGGAATTTTCATCACCCTTACATCGAAGATAGGCAATCCAAATAGGACCATTTCCTGCTCCAAACTGGCCATAACGCAGTGCTCTGCCACTTGTGTGGTTGAGCATGCGGCACAGGACAGTGGCATCTTCATCATCCCAGTATGATGAGCCACACATTGTACCCCACTGGTTATTTATAGAAATCTCCACCCGACCAGAAGAGTTTGTAGAGCCATTGATAAGTCTTATGGGTATATCTACAAAAAAAAAATTATGAATGTTTATGTATTCGTAGCTAAAATTAAACATCTGCGAGTCATTTTACAAGATGTTTGTAAGTCTTAGACTCGATCTTACAACTAGGCATACAACTTGTGATTGCAATTTCACATTAGAACATTTGACTTACGGCCAAATCAAGTCCCTTTTTTTAAATGAAAACCAACAGGCAATTCGTAGACCTAAAGTAATAGAACTTTTCATGATAACTGCAGTCATGTAACTGCAAAATAATACAGATTCCTGCAAAAACATAGACATTGTCAAAGTAACCGATTGTTACATGACGTCACTTTCCAGGATATAGTATCATTTTGCAGTCCAAAGTTATACTGAAAAGGTCTTTTTGTTAATTCTTTGACCCCTAAAGCCACAATTGGACTCTCCCATTTCAAAGAACAATAAAGTCCACTATCAGAATTCAGGATTGTATGCTTTAAAATCCAAATTTTGCAATTATTTTACATACAATATCAACTTTCTCTATGACATTAGACCATTCTATTTATTGATTTGGGAGGTGAGTCTAAATGTGATCACAGGGGATGTTAAGTTAATGTAGCAGGTATAGATCTTTAGAAACTATCGAGATCTTATTTGAAAATTTTGCGAAGACGATGTAATTGACTTGAGATAGAATTAGAATGATAAAATAGTCTCAAGTTTTTTTTTATTATAAGGTCCACTGACTGAAGAATTCCAAGTTAGGAGTTCTGACTTTTTTGCACTCTGAAGGTCAAAGATCAGAGGATAATGTCTTGTCCATCTTTCCTTTTTCCTGTTCAAAGAAATAAACACAAAAAAAGGGATATAAATTTTTTCCAAAATTGCTTAAGATTTTTTTTGACTTACTTGCATTCTCCAGACAGTATACTGCAGCTTTAGTGTCTTTTGAACAATTACGAACATCTCCCCAGCGAATGTTGCCACAGCGAGCTAAGTAGCCTTCTGCTCCGGTACAATTTAGGTTCGATAACCAAGGCAAACTCTGTCTACTACCAGTTGTGAATTCATGCTCGTAATAGGAGAAGCCATCTTGATAACCAAGCTCTCGGCAAATCACCTTGGCATCCTTATTATCAAATCCATTTGGGCAGATGGAACCCCAAACATTCAGATGGCGTACTTGAACGACACCCTTGTTATCCTCCGACAATCGCAGTTCATACGCTAAATAAAAAAAGATCAACATCAATTTAGAATAAATATTTTCTATCATGCTAATTTTGAAAAATGCAAATTATTCATTTTCTGACGTTAGAATTAAACAAAGAAATAACTGATAATCAGGACCTATGGTTACACCTTTTTTCTTCATGATCAACTGCTAGCTGATCTCAATCTCTACCAATCAGAACTGTTGTTATAAATGTAACCCTGTGTTTGATTGGCTGAGAATGAGGTCAGCTTGGAATTGAGCATGAAGAAAGTATTGTATCTCAGACCCTGAATTATGGATTTTGTTTTATGTTTTTCAGTTTTTGTTTTAATTGGATGTTTTACGCCACACTCAACAAGTTTCCAGTTACGACCAGTTTTTAAATGGTTCCCAAATAAATTAATTAGTGAATTAATTCATGAATGAAAAATAAAATTTGATCTACAGAAATACATCTTACATTTTTTTTTATTGTGATAGATTTCAAAGTTAGACAAGCTAAGTGTTAAAAGAGATTAAAAATTTAAGAAAAGTTCCATAATTACCGCCACTAGATGCTGAATTGGAACAAGCAATGGAAGCATATTTGCCACTACTACAGCCATCTGGATTTATCTGGTAGCTACACTGAAATATCGAACTTTCCTGTCCCGAGCAGCGGACATCATAAATAGAAACTGGATACTTGGACATCTCTCCAAATACGGAGCAACAGATACTGATACCATTCTGATATCCCAAAGTTCTGCAAACAACTTGCGCATCCACATCATCAAATTCGTCAGCACACACAAGTGCATACTGATAATCCTGCCAGATCTCCACGGCTCCGAAGGTAATGTTTGGCTCTAATCGTACTGCAATATCAAATAAATAATTATTGCTATGTTTTCTGTGTGTTACACGAACCCTGTCTAATATCTAAGAAGAATTTTACTAGTCAGTGGGACTTTTACATTGGAGCTTTTATCAGTCTGTGGGAGAATCTATGAGTATATGTCTTTAACTTACAGACTAGTGTTCATTTAGAGTCAAGAACACTATGTTCTATCACAAGCACCAGTTTTTCTCACAAGCATCATCATTTCACAAACACCATCATCTCTCACAAACACCATCATCTCAAATCATCTCACAAACACCATCATCTCACCTGCACCATCATCTCACAAACACCATCATCTCACCTGCACCATCATCTCACAAACACCATCATCTCAAAAACACTATTATCTTTCACAAACACCATTATCTCACAAACACCATCATCAAACATAATCATCACAAACACACCACTTCTCATCATGAATCACAAACACCATGTCTCTAACAAAAACAAAATAATCTCATACACACATATCTCTGATTAAACAAACAAACTCATGAATACCATTATGTCTCACACACAAACAAATTCACACACACACACACACACACACACACATTACAAACACACCATTATCTCCCACCCACTGCCACAAGCTCAAAAAACATTAATTCTCACACAAACACCATTATCACCTCTTATCACCTCTCACACATTATCATTACATCAAAAACACTATCACCTCTCACACAAAGACCATTACCTCACAAAGAATATCACCTCTTACACAAAGACCATTATCTCACAAAGACCATTATCTCACAAAGACCATCACCTCTCACACAAGCACCATTACATCACAAACACTATCACCTCTTACACAAAGACCATTATCTCACAAAGATCATCACCTCTTACACAAAGAGATCACCTCTTACACAAAGACCATTATCTCACAAAGACCATCACCTCTTACACAAAGACCATTATCTCACAAACACCATCACCTCTTACACAAAGACCATTATCTCACAAACACCATCACCTCTTACACAAAGACCATTATCTCACAAACACCATCACCTCTCACACAAGCACCATTATCTCACAAAGATCATCACCTCTCACACAAAGACCATCATATTTCGTACAAGTACCATCACCTCTCAACATTATAAACACTATTACCGTTCCCTGTGCAGTAAACCCCGGCATCATATTCATGTGTTCTACATGAGGTATGCGTCACGTTCCAGCCGCTGTTGCTACACTCCCAGATAGCTTGCTCATCGCCATCGCATCTGACGTAATATAACCAGGAAGGACCTTCACCTCTGCTGTACGTTCCTTGTGGCTGAGCAACACCATCCACAAATCCAAGCTGACGGCACACTACACGAGCATCATTATTGTTCCAATAGGAGTCACAGATAGTTCCCCATACCCCATTGTATGAGAGCTCGACTCTGCCACTGTAATCATTGTTTGTGCCGGCCAGTCGTAGGTTAAAGCCTGGTTAAAAAAAAGAATCTAAATGGTTTTAGCTTCCAGGCTCACGAATCAATTTGGTATAAAATAAAATTTGCCCGTAAGTTCACGATTTAAGATGTGTTTTGAGAAACACTGTGTCACTTGATTAACTTAAGACAATGAATAATGTTAAAAAAACCTGGAAATGATCGCACTGGTGAAATTCTTTGGGAATTAAAGAATGAAAGAAAAAATTCACAAATGTAACTACAAGCTATTTAATCAATATAAATACTGTGAAAAAGGTTTTGCAAAGATATATTCCAAATTCAACACCCAGCGCAAAAAATTACGCTACTCTTAAAATATTAGCAGAGACAAAAATGAATTGATGCAGGAATAGATCGTTATGATGCACAGCTAAAAATGGTGATGAAAAATGAAAATCTATTGAGCACTCACCTTGACCACGATAACAAAAGACTCGGGCGGCCAGTCTACTGGACAGACAGGACTCACTTACAGGCTCGTCTCTACTCGAACAGCTGTTAATGTTTCTTTCGGTGCCATTACAATTCAAATTAGAGACCCAGATTGGCGTCCTTGAACTGAAGTAACGAGGACCAAATGGTACACCACCATCATACGCCATTTGTTTACAAGCAACAGTTGCTGCCTTCTCATCCCAACTTTCGGCACAAATAGTTCCGTTGATTCCGTATTTCTCCACCAGTAAGGTCTCCGGGAATTCGTTTGGAGTGATCAGATGTACACCTGCGTGTTAAAGATTTCAATTTTATTTCCTTACCATTACCATGCATAGATAAACAAGAGTGTTTGAGCAATACAGTGAAACCTCATTATTATGACCACCAGAAAGCCTAACCCATAGTGGTCTGATTAGCGAGATGGTCTCCTATGTGAGGATATGGACTTTAATATCTATCAAGAAATCTTCAAGAGACTCAGTATATATGTATAGATGTATGGTCATGAATGAGAGGTGGTCTCCCAAGTGAGGGGGTCTTTAGAAGCGGTTCCACTATACTATGCCCCTGTGAGCTAATCTATTCATAAAGATTACAGTGGAAACTGTCTTGTGAGACCACCTGTCTTGTGAGACCACTTGTCTTGTGAGGCCACTCTGATAAAAGAATACCAGTCTTTTGAGACCACATTTTCAAAACAATTTGTTTAAATGATCCTTAATATAAAACCTCTATTGAGAGACCACCTGTCTTGAGAGACCACATTGCAGTGGCCAATGGGGTGGTCTCTCAAGAACGGTTCCACTGTATAAAGTTTCAAAACTCCTCTTCATAAGCAAACTTATTTTACATGTATGTTTGAATGATATACAGTATCATACCAAATTTGGTTTAAATCCAAGAAACTCAAGTTATTTGATGGAATGTTGCAAATGCACCAACAGACAAAAAAAAAATAAAAAAAAAAAAAAAAAAAAAAAGCCTAATATGTCTCCATTGTCGACCATGGAGGTTTAAAAACAAATGTGGTTTTTAACCACTCAAGGGAAATAGGCAAAAGTAGCCATTATAGACAGGTGACTTTTATCAAGAGGTTTGTTAATTGTAAAAAAAACAGTTAACAAATATTATACATGAATGACCTTTATAGGCAGGTGCCCTTTATAAGAAGATGGCTTTTAATGCAGTTTTGGATGTATTGATAAAAGATAGTATTTTGCCCAAGCAGGATTTCATTTATCAAAAAAAAAATTTTCTTGGTGGATTTGAATTTTGTGTCTGTGTGAACCAAATTCAGTTTAAAACTGAATCCCCCCACCCCTCCCACAAAAGAAAAAAGAAAAAAAAAGAAAGATAATATGACTTACTTGCTTGTTCCATGGAGTATTTTGAACATATGATGCTTGCATAGTTGTAAGATCGTCTTGGACATGTCCCCTCCTCAAATCTACAATCTTTAATAGTAGCCTCCGACCCTGTGCAGTTTAGATTTATTATGGAGTTTGTGTAATATTTTGATCCGAAGGCTCCAGGCACTAACTTCTTGCTATTTGGAAAGCCGAGTTCTCTGCAAACAACACGTGCATCTACGTCATCAAATCCGTCTGCACATATCGTTACCCAGGATCCTCGGAGGTACATCTCTACCTGTCCAGTTGTGGCGTTATCTTCCGACTGACCACTACTGATCCTGACTAAAAGTGAAGTAAGATTTTTACTGATTGTTATAAGAGTAGATTTTTCATAAAATGTTATCAATAACTATTTTTTTTTATCATAAGATGATTCTACTTATAGAAAAAAAATAGCATTCATGGCATTGTTTTAAATAGCATTATAACGGGTTATTAATTGATGCTATGTCAATGACTGGTTGGCAAATTTACATTGATGTAAATAAAGACATTTAGGATGACATTTCATGGCTGTAGCTGCAGTACTTTGCCCACAATGGACAACGCAGTACTAAATGTAAATAGTAAATGACCAAGTCCAGGAAGCTGGAAATTTGGGTCAAAATTAGGCCACAGCAGCCAGCATCTCCTTGCATTGTTGAGTAATGACCCTAGACAATGTGCATGTGAAGTTTCATGGCTGTAGCTGCAGTACTTTGCCCACAATGGACTGAAACAAAAACCTTAACACAGAAAAAGGACAACGCCGATGCCGAAGCAGTGACAGCAATAGCTCTTCTGTTCTTAAAACAGGTGAGCTGAAAATACAGCAAAAATTTCAAGCTAAATAACTGAAGCATGAACATACATGCCATCCATTAGACCAGGGTGATATAGTGCGAATTTAAGACGGGTTGAATATGTTTTCAGTCGTAAAAGAGCGAATATTCCAGGTATACAGTATTAGGTCAAAATTTTTCCTGAGTGATTTTTAAAATTCCTGGACAATTCACTGACCTAGAATTTTTTTTTAATTTCCCCTAAATTTCAACATAGGTGACAACCGGACATAGCAATGATTGTTGGACACGGCATTTACATACCATTGTTGTAACAAAAGACGCCAGCGTTGCGCTTCGGTTCGTAGCATTCCGCCGGAATACTCTGCTTCCAACCAGGATTCCTGCACATGAATAAACTTGATTCTCCACCGAAGCAGTTCATCCGTGACAAGAATTTGGTGATGTTTGGTCCAGCCAGACCCCTGGTATGAAGATAATAAATAAACATATCTCTTAAATACATCAGAAAAGGAATGAACTGTCTGTAGGATAAATGACTAGTTAGAGTGAATATAATGTCTTGAGAGGTAAGTGTATTGAGTGAAAATTGTCATGAGATAAAAACTGTCTTGTCAGATAACTGTCATAAGACACTCTGTCTTTGTCAGATAACTGTCATAAGACACTCTGTCTTTGTCAGATAACTGTCATAAGACAGTTGGTGGACATATCATTTACATACCATTGTTGTAACAAAAGACGCCTGCGTTGCGCTTCGGTTCATAGCATTCCGCTGGAATACTCTGCTCCCAACCATGAAACAAAAACTGTCTTGTCAGATAATTGTCATAAGACACTCTGTCTTTGTCAATTAACTGTCATAAGACACTCGGTCTTTGTCAGATAACTGCCATAAGACACTGTCTGTCCTTGTCAGATAACTGTCATAAGACACTGTCTGTCCTTGTCAGATAACTGTCACAAGACACTGTCTTTGTCAGATAACTGTCATAAGACACTCTGTCTTTGTCAGATAACTGTCATAAGACACTCGGTCTTTGTTAGATAACTGTCATAAGACACTCTGTCTTTGCCAGATAATTTTCTTCAGATACTGCTTTTTAACTATTATAAAATGCCAACTGTCTTGTCAGATAACCATCATGAAACACTGTCTTGTCTTTGTCAGATAATTTTCTTGAGACACTGTCTTTGTTGGATAATATTTTTTAGATATCATCTGTCTTGAGTGATGATTTGTCATCAAATTCCCACTATAGTAAAACCTGCTTTAGTGACCACCTGTGTTTAAAGACCACCTGGTCACAAAGACCATGTTTTGCTGTCCCCGATAGTACCATTTGTGTACAAATCAACCTCTATATAAAGACCACCTCCCTAAAGAGGTTGTTATATACATCATTCATCATAAGACACACTCTTTATCAGCCTTTTACAGATAATCATCATGAGACAGTCTTTGTAAAATAATTGTCATGAGACAATGACTGTCTTTATAAGATAATTATCATGAGACTGACTGTCTTTATAAGATAATTATCATGAGACAATGACTGTCTCTATAAGATAATCATCATGAGACACTGACTGTCTTTATAAGATAATCATCATGACACTGACTGTCTCTATAAGATAATCATCATGAGACACTGACTGTCTCTATAAGATAATCATCATGAGACACTGACTGTCTTTATAAGATAATCATCATGAGACACTGACTGTCTTTATAAGATTTCATCAAGATACTGTCTCTATAAGATAATCATCATGAGACACTGACTGTCTCTATAAGATAATCATCATGAGACACTGACTGTCTCTATAAGATAATCATCATGAGACACTGACTGTCTTTATAAGATAATCATCATGAGACACTGACTGTCTTTATAAGATAATCATCATGAGACACTGACTGTCTTTATAAGATAATCATCATGAGACACTGACTGTCTTTATAAGATAATCATCATGAGACATCTGCTGTCAATTATTATTATAACATATCAATGTTAACGAGACACAATGAGATTAATAATTATTCAAATCCAAAATATCAAATCTGTATTGTGAGATTTAATTTCGCGTCCTGACGATCTGTCCCATAAGACCCATTCCACAGTAATGTGTGGTCATACTGTCGCCAATCACCATTGCCAAGGTTTTTACTATGTTTTCATACCTTCTGAATTCACCGTCTGTAAAGTTCATCTGTCTACACGCTACTGTGGCATCGTATCTAGACCATCCGAGGTCACAGATTGACCCCACTTCATCGTCTATTATAATTTCTAGTCGACCGTAGTTGTGAGTGCCTCCCACGAGTTGCAGTTTAGGTCCTACGGCAGAGAAAATTTAAGTTACATCAAATAACCAGTGGAAAAATTTTAAAACTGATGAAATTTCATATTATATATAGGCCAAAAATTAAAAAAAAATTGTTTGATAACAGTATGTCTCAAACAACCAAATCAAAGCAAACCTACCCCCAAACCCCCCTCCCCCGCCCCCCCAAAACCACTATTCATCAATTTTGAGTATCTAATTTTTTCTTCTCAGGAAATTTATGAAATTTTATCTGATTTATAAATCAAAGTGAAAAAAATTAATAAACTATGCAAATAGATTGACCCATTTATAAAATCAATTCTGGAGTACATCAAACAAGTGTGAAAATTCAATGGCAGCAAGTATTAAAGGTTTATAGCAGCAGGACAAGAATGAGTTTGTAGGCTGTAATTTATATTCACAATATATTCTTAGTAAATTCACTTTTTTTTTAATGACTCCTCCATAATTTGCCTTTTATCCAAATTTTACATAACTTTCACAGAAAGTTGAGGTTTTGGTACTCATTTGGTAGAAATCTTTTTCTTATTTCAGAAGAAATACATTATTCTTTGTGAGAGTAAAATTCTAGATATGTCATTTCATATTTATTAAAAAGATAATGAATGAATCAGTGATATAATTCATAAATACCAAAATATAACCATCAATACCTAAGTACATGTTATTAACAGATTTAAAAAAATGAGACTTTTATGAAATTAGCTCCAGACCTATTAAGAATATATAGTGAAATTTATTTTTGTGAACTCACTTTTGCCTCACTACAGTATGTAGTACACTTGTGTGTACAGTGGAGCCTGTCTTGAAAGACCACCTGTCTTTTAAGACCACATTCTGAAAACCACTTGGTTAAATAATCCTTTAAATAAAACCTCTCTTGAGAGACCACTTTGTTTTGAGAGACCACATTTCAGTGGCAGATAGGGTGGTCTCCCAGGCAGGTTCCACTGTACTGTATATACAGATATCGTAACAGGAAGTTGATGTTGCAATTGTTCCGTGTAAAATTGTGATTTCATATTGGGTATTCAGATCCACATGACACTGGAGACATACTTACTCTTGTGTCTGTAACACAAAACTCCCGCTGACCCCGAGGAATACTGTGAGTCGCATTCTTCACCACCGATTGAACAGTTAAACAGACGAGATTCGTTACCATGACAATTCACTTCTCCAAGGAAGTAAGGTCCACTCCCTGATGATGTCTCTTGATAAGCCACGCCCCCTAAATTTGAAATAAAAAAAATAGAAAAAAAAAATTATATCATTGTCACTATAATGGCAATTTTTAATGGTTGATACTGGACCAAAATAACTATTAGTCCAAAATTAAAAATACAGCACAGGGCCAAAAAATAAGAATATGTTCTTCTTTTTTTAGGCTGGTTGTATTTTTTTTTTCTAAATCATAAATTATGATTATATATATATATATTCTGGAAAAATAACATTTGTATCCTGCAAATATTTTATTTTTGGTTATTTCTGAGGTTTGTGTGAAAATATTTCCAAAATAAAGATGAATTTTATCTGAATATCTTGGAGACTTATCACTGGAATACTGAACCAATTTTCTGAACTTTGAGGAATTTGCTGAATAAAAAAAAACAAGTGTCAATAAAATAACTTCTAAAATATAGGTTCGGTAACTAGAAACATATACAGCGAGATCTCTATGTCGAAATCGGATGAGTCAAAATTCTGGATCTGTCAAAACTGTAAATCTGGTCCCGATATTTATAGATAGAATAATATATCAATTTAAAATTTCGGTTATCTTGAATTCTCTAAGTTAAATATCGAAGTAATAGGGGCAGTCCTGAGAGTTTCGAGATAATGAGAGTCCACTGAATTTTTTTTTTATATACCAAGGTTCCATTGAATTTGTTTTTATTTAGCAATCAGGTAAATCTTGTTGTTCCTTCCATTCAAGACAGTACATTCAGGTAAATCTAGTGCAAGGTTTTCAGGTAGTCCTAGCATAGGTGAAATTGACATGTCACTTTTAGAGTCAATTACTCTTGTTATAGATGTATATATCACGTTATCACAAAACTGATCCTAGCTACAGAATTCTACTGTGAAATTGACATGGTAACTGAGCATTTTACTGAAAAATGAAATTTTGACTTGATCAAGTCTACGATCGCAGTGTGATCCTTGAAAAACTGTTCCCAAATTTCCTGCACGAAATGTGAGCACTTTATGTACTGATCTATTGAGAGTACGGTACATTTATTTACAAGAATTTCAATTGTCTTCTTTTTCACCTGTATGAAAAAGCATCATATTTGCTAATGTCAATAATCAAATAATCTCCGTTTACCTGTGTAATGCAGCTGACGACAAACAACGTCTGCGTCTTTGTCATCCCACGCACTCGGGCAGATACGACCCCAAATTCCGTACTTCATCACCGAAACACGACCTGTCTGATTCTCATATCCAAATGCACCGTTCTCTAATTTTAGGTTCAGAGCTGAAGATAATAAAAAAAATTCATTTCATCACATGTACTCATAGTGCAATTGTCAAACCTGACAGCTATGACCTAGATATGAAAATGAAGTGCTGCTGTACTCAGATGCTACATTTGGACAGTGCACATGTATTTGAATTCTTATGGCTTGTAAACAATGACTTTCGGTTTTTTTTTTTTAAGCCCATGCTTAAAGAAGTGTCCCTGCTTTCTTTATGTTTTATATTGGAAAAAATTACAATACATTCAGATACCATCAAACCTGTTTTAAGAGACCATTCACGGGAAGAAGCAAAAAGGGTCACATATGACAGGTGGTCTCTTAATTCAGGTTAAAAAATACATATCAGTATATGTATGGGAGCCACACATTAAGGTCACATAAGACAGGTAGTCTCTTAATTCAGTGGGTCACTAAGGCAGGTTAAACTGTATATGTAAAATGTTTTTAATACCACTGTGAAATTTGTCCACTTAAATTTTGGGGAAATATTGGACTTATTTTGCTATGCAAATGTCTGAACCCACCTTTCTAGATAAAAAATTAATGGTAAAGGTCAGAAGACCATTGGATGGTCAGCTGGATGTATTGGGGAAAATTCTTGGCTTTTATTGGTTGATTTACAAAACTGGTATCTTTACTTAGTCTGTTTGACAGTCTGTCTGGATTTTCTTCAGAATGCTGAAGAATTTTTTAGCATCAGCATTGGGATGGGCAATACTTAGCATTGCGATGGCAAGAGAGGCCAGACTCTCATACAGAGCTGAACCAACTGCTAGTTCATGAGAACAAAATGGTCATGTGCACCTGGATTACAGTACAAAAACAAACTTTAGGGGGGGGGGGGGGGGGGGGGTAGGGGGGGGAGGGGGGGGGGGGGGGGGGGGGGGGGGGGGGGGGCGGGTGGGGGGGGGGGGGGGTTCCCAGCATGACCATAAATTAGGGGTTGAATTTGCAAAAAAAACAAGTATTCTGAGAGTATTGATAAATCAATATATGTCTGCTACCCGTGAAATAAGTATTAAGTTAATGGTGAGCATTTACAAAATTTTCACCAAAACTGATACCGAAAAAAAACTGTAATCTGATGGAGAGAATGGTGGACGGACTGACAAAAAGACTGACTTGTGTTATAGAGTTACTTACTCTTGTTTAAGGTGCCGTTGTAGCAAGACACCGCCGCATATCCAAGGTAATTCTCTCTTTGACAACCCCGCATTTTATCATAGTTGCACTGTAATATACTGCTTTCGTTACCGGCACATGAGATGTTGGGGCGTGAATATCGTCCATAAAATGTTCCAAATGTTCCTTTGGGAAGATTTCGTCCATGCTGAAATCCTAACTGATTACATATAACCTGAGCATCTGTCTCGTCAAATCCTTCGCCACACAGGACCGACCAATACTGATCCATAATTTGAACAACGCCATGGGAGTGATCTCCACGAGATAATCTCACTGAAATCATAATACCCAAAATAATCAAGATGTAAAATTTGTCAAAGCCATGATATTTTGACACCCCCCCACCTCCAAGTAATTTCATTTAAAGTAGTTATATGAAAGAAAATTACACTTATTCATCGTAACGTTAATGCATCTATTCATTTTAACATAAAAAGTGTAAGTAAATAAATTTTTTAAATTTATCATGGCAATGATATTTTGACCACCCACCCCCGACCCACTCTAAAAATTTTGCTCATAGTTGATATTGGGAAAAAAAAAATATGGTGTTTTTACATAATTCTATAAACTTTGAACTTGATGAAGTGAAATGTATACTGGTGTCCCACTGTACTGAGGTATACTTAACGATTTTCCGTATTTTGATACATATCGTGACTTAAATAGCAATTGTTGTTTTTTGTCAAGCGTTGATACGTATTTTTCTTCCTTATTCGTGCAAATGTTCCTTAAATGTGGCCATTCAATTTTTTACTATATTTGTTTGAATGTCCACGATGTTATCAAAGTTATCTAAAAGGGGTTCGCATTGTATTGCAATAAGAGTGTTTTTACTTTCACAGCGAAGCCAAATTTACTTGGTCATGTGATCTCAATTGTTATCATGTTACGTGTGAATCGGACAATAATTGCAAAAGTAGTTTCTCTTCGGCAAACCTTAAAATCCTAGAATATGACGACCATTTCAGGAAGGTGGTACCAGAGATTTTCCAAACGGTTGCCATGTTTATAAAAAATAGCTTGAAAAAAATAATCATGTCATTTACTTATGAGAATCTTACGACATTTTCATAGAAAGTGTCTTTTGAAAAACAATATGGCTGCAATGATTTGCTGCTAATAACAAATTTCCTAAAAATGATTAATTAAATGCTGAAGGATTTCCGAAAATAAAAAATACTGAGATACAATAGGACCCGCAATACAGTGGGACCAGACTATAGATAAATCTAGAAGGAGGAGGGGATCAGTATGTCATAGCTATGATATTTTTACCACCCCCACACAGAAAAAAACATAAAATGTCCATGACCAACACTCACCATCTTTGTAGCAGATAACAGAAGCATCCTTTGTATGGTTGCTGCAGTCAGAATTGTTGTAGGTCATCCATCCATTATTACGACACTGAAATATTGACTGTTCATAACCATAGCAACTCAGTCCATTCATCATGATTGGTCCAGTTCCTCTGCCATAATAGGAGCTTGCTATTGGTTCGCCGTCTGTGAAACCTTTGGATTTACACAACACACGGGCATCACTCGAGGACCAAGAGTGATCACAAATGGTTCCGTTGACACCATCATACGTAATCTGGACACGCCCGTAGTATGGTCCACCTCCAACCAATGAGGCGCTGATCGCTGTATTGAAATGTAAAAGATAAGAATTATTTAACAAAATAAAGGCTCAATAAGACATATACACTGTTTACTCTGAATGATAGAAATGAATTTAATCTGAACAGCATAATTACTGTAGAATCAGAAAATTTCGTTACGGGTTTAATTTCGTTGTTTTCATTTATTAAAAAAAAAATAAAACCATGACAAAAGTTTACATAAATCACACCTAGTAAAACTAAAAAGTTCCTTTACACCAATTTTTTTTTTAATTCAAAGTAATTTCATGTCAACAAATTTGTTGTTTATTTCTTAAAACAATGAAATTTTAACCCCATGAAATTCTAATTCTACAGCTTATAATATCATCACAAAATATAACCTAGAGAAGTATAACTACAGTAAAACCTGCTTTAGCGACCACCTGTGTATAAAGACCACCTGGTCACAAAAAATGTTTTTTGCTGTCCCCAATAGTACCTTTGTGTACAAATCAACCTCTATATAAAGACCACCCCCCTATAAAGGCTGGTTATCTTGTGCCCCTAAGACGGTTTTATATACAAGTTTCACTGTATATAATAATATGAAAGAAAAGAAAAGAAAATCAGGCTTCATAATTTTTTCTAAATACATTGTGATGACATTGCTATTTTTCATGTCAAAAGAAGACAGACAAAAGACAACGGCAATAGGTCACAGTTAATAATAAGAAACTGCTAAATGTGTAATGGCTGAATTGCAAAGCATTTTATTTCAAAGGTCAAGGTCAGAAACGAAGGTTATTATCAACTAATATCACCAGGGTGTATCGTCATGTGATGTTACAACATGATATTTTAAATGTTTTCTTTTTTTTATATACAACAGTGCTAAACTTGACAATTGTTGGCTCAGACAGACAGATGGACAGACAGACAGACAGACAAACACAGACAGACATTGTCAAATCATAGACTGGTATTTGCTTAAAAATTTTGATTTATAACCTAAAGTAAAAATGGTCATACTGCAGCACAAAGGGTTACAAAAGTTTTTTAGTATAAATAGTCATACTGCAGCACAAAGGGTTACAAATGTTTTTAGTACAAAGTAAAGTATCATAATCAATCATGTCACTAAAAGCATTAAAAATAATCTTTTTTTTAATTTTAAATGAAGTCCAGAATAATTATTAGATTTTCAAACAATGATTCATTTTTTTTCAGAATATCATTTATCTATTTTGCTTTAATTATCATCTAATATCGGTATTTTTTATATTTAATTGATTCGAAAAAGTTTTCCCTACGTTTTATGTTTTTGGTTTTACAATTTTAAATATCACAGGTAACCAGAAAAAGTGTTCCCTACGTTTTATGTTTTTCATTTTACAATTTGAAATATCACAGGTAGCCAGAATGGAGATGAATGTTTTTGTAATTTTTTACAGTTTGAAAAGAATAGCTGTTTAATAAATCACCTGACATGCATCAAAAGCAAGCACCTGTTTGTAGGCGTTTTCTTATATGACACCTGAGAAGTGTCCAGGTAAACACTATAATTTTCATTATCATCTCATTAACTTATGATCAACTAAAGCTTCAAACTGGCTGATACAGTAGAACCTTGAAAGACCACCACAATTGCCACTCAAATGTGGTCTCTCAAGACAGGTGGTCCCTTAATAGAGGTTTTATTTCAAGGATTATCTGAGTGGTAATCAGAATGTGGTGTCTCAATACAGGTGGTTTCTAATGACAGTGGTCTCACAAGACAGATGGTCTCTAATGACAGTGATCTCATAAGACATGTGGTGTCTAAAGACAGTGATATCACATGACAGGTGGTTCCTAATGCCAATGGTCTCTATTGACAGATGGTCTCTAATGACAGTGGTCTCAAAAGACATGTGGTGTCTAAAGACAGTGATATCACATGACAGGTGGTTCCTAATGCCAATGGTCTCTATTGACAGGTGGTCTCTAATGACAGTGGTCTCACAAGACAAGTGGTCTCTCATGACAGTGGTCTCACAAGACAAGTGGTCTCTCATGACAGTGGTCTCACAAGAAAAGTGGTCTCACAAAACAGGTGGTCTCACAAGACAAGTGGTCTCACAAAACAGGTGGTCTCACAAGACAAGTGGTCTCACAAAACAGGTGGTTTCACAAGACAAGTGGTCTCTCATGACAGTGGTCTAACAAGACAAGTGGTCTCTCATGACAGTGGTCTCACAAGACAAGTGGCCTCACAAAACAGGTGGTCTCACAAGACAAGTGCTCTCTCATGACAATGGTCTCTTAAGACAGGTTTCACTGCATGCTAATTAATTTAATGGTACCATAGTTTACAACTAATATTTTTTAATGATAAATTAATTCCTAGATGAGGCAGTATCCGTCAGACCAAAACTATTAAAAAGACATGCCCCAAAATACTGATTCCTGGCTCAGAAATTCAGTTCATGGGCAGTATAATAGTTTCACCAAAATGGCTGCCCTGCCAAGCAGTCACAGTTGTATCAAAAAACCAAGATGATACAGACATCCAAAGTTACAACGTACCTTTAAAATTTGGGGGAACAAATAACTTTTGCATGCAGGATGCTACATGATCTGTACTGAGGCTCTATATGGCGTAACTCATCAACCCCTATTTTAACATTTAGACTCACCTAGATCAATAAATAGAATGTTCTACTGTCATAACTCAGGAGTGAACAAGTTCATATTGCATGTAGAATTTTTATCATAATATTTGCTTTCTAAATCATATGTATACACCCCTGAATTCTGACAGTGGACTTAACCATTCTTTGAAATGGGCTGGTCCAAATGTGACTTCAGGGGTTGATGAGTTTAATGTTCATTGTGTCTAGGACCCACTTGCTTAAATCTTATGAATATTTTTAGGACAGAAAATGTTCTTAACTTGGTCTACTCAGACAATCAGATTTCAGAATTGGCTGAAGTTGATAAAATCCTCAGACTTGAATAATTCTCAAGTTTTTGATAAATTCTTAAGTTTTGGAGCAAGTGGCCACCATAATTGGACACATGCAATGCAATAACTGTAAACAAGACGAACGTGTCTGTCATGCTTTTGTAAACAATTTGTCCACTTCCAGATACAAATTGCAAACTGGCTTTGGCTAGTTACATATCCAGTAGTGTATCTAGTATGTTTACTTGTATGCTAAAGCATCCACTTTATTTTTTTTTTCAAAAACACACTGCCTTGGATCCACTGGGAGCCTGAATGTGGCCCCAAGACCCCCTACATCAAGAAAAAGCATCCACTTTTAATTTTGCCCAGCTTTATGTCACTGACATCAATTATGTAATTGAAATTGAAATTGAAACTTTCTAATATTTTTATCAATTGAAAAGATACCATCAACTGCAATGTTTTAATGAGAAACGTCTGAAGGTGGTATGGCCCAATTGCGAAGCACTGTTTTGCAAAGGTCAAGGTCAAAGGCAAAGTTCAATGTCAAAATGAAGGTCAAAGTCAACTAATGACATCATGTAAAGTTACAATGTGATACCTAGGATGGTTTTTGCACAAAAGAGCGAATTGCATCAGTTAAACCAAATTGTTGATGCAGATAGACAGTGAGACAGCCAGACGAACAGACATCGCTAATTCATACATTGTTATTTACATTCATATCATCTGAAAGGGGCATTAGCCGTGTTTACCAAAAAAATTATTTCGACTTTTTCTAATTTTACTTATTTATTCAGTTAAAAATGTTTTATGAAAAAAAAAATATATAAAATTGTATGAAATTCGCTGAAAGGACAGCAAGCACAGAAAGCGCAATTTGTAGTTAGATATGAATGTTACATACACTGACGATAGCACAAGGCATAGGCTGGTTGGCAAGAGTGCACTGGAGACCCCCACGTGCCCTGATCTTGTACACAGTCTGCAAGACTAGCCTCATTTCCTGTACAGTTTAATTTCGTTATCCATATTGGTCGTAACGTTTCATTGACGGTTCCGTAAGCTACACCTCCCACAAAACCCATCTGACGACAGGCAACATGAGCAGCTCTATCATTCCAATCGGTACCGGAACCACAAACCTGTCCCCACACACCCTGTCTTCGTACACTGATTTCTCCCCATACTGTATTTGTAGATGTATTTTCTTTAGTGACAAATCGAATATCAAAAGCTGAAAATATTCAAATAAGGTGGAATTAGTTAGCAACTTTTAAAAATCATTTGCATTGAAATAAGATAAAACAAAACATTCAATCTCGGATAGATACAATTGTCCAAATTACTGAAGGGAACAGTTCATACTTTCTGACTTTCCTGGGGACCACCACAAAGAAAATAACAATATGTGTCAAAATTTATTCATGGTATATAACATACCTGCCAACTTTCGGAAATGAAAATGAGGAAAATTTAATGACTGGGTTTGGGGCTGCCATAACTGCATAAGGCAAATAGTGTTTCATGCCACACTCAACAATTTTTCAGTTATATGGTGGCAGCCAGTTCTTAATGGTGCAGCACAGAACCAGGTTACAATGCACCCAGGAAGAAACCACCTGCTTTCCGCAAGTAAGCTGGCAAACTTTAATTTCTCACAAAAGTCAACTTAGGTTCCAGCGGGGCTTGAACCTGTGCTGACCATAAATGAGAGACTTCAAGGTTCAAAGCGTGATACTCTAACCACTCAACCATGGAGGCCCTGACATGAAAATATGATTTAAAGTCTGTTAATAATAATAATAAATGAAAATAATTATCAATAACTAAGCAATGCATATCCATTGAACATTTAAACAATTAGATATACTGAAAATGACATTTTTAAGGGTGCACATAGATCTAATTATGGTGGGGAGAATTAGACAATGGCAGAAAAAAAAAATTAATTGTATGCAGAATATAAGTAGCAGGATAGAGTTAAAAAAAATGAGTTGAGCTTTAGTATTTAGTACTATTTACTGGTGCTGAAACCAGAAAACATAAGAAATTCCGCTCAATGCTTATTATATAGTTTTCACTTTTACATTTAAGAAACATTAAAATTATCACTACTTTCTTATTTAGCAGTACTTAGCTTAAATTATAAAGTATCTATTTATAAATGTCAATGGCATTTAATTTGATAAAATTTTTTGGGGAAAATGTAAATCGCTAAATTATGACATTATTCATTTTATTGCGAGCGATTCATAAAGGGTAGAAATAAATAAGAACTGTTTGTTTTATGTACATGCCCTGGGTCAGAATTCTGAAAAATCATATAGATATTTTGAATTCTTTTTATTTCATATGAATTTAGGACTTATCACATGTTAAAAAGGGGGTGGGAGGGGCAGATTGACAAAAAACAAATTGAGGAGAGGGTGTGTTTCTAACTGAATCATTGATTGGCTGTCCAGAGTACATTAAACAAACATTTTTAAAACCCCATGATGCCAATTTACATTCTGAGTGAGTCAGGGTGTCAATTTTGTTTTAACTGACAATGAACCATACATCATACTTACATAAAAATAAAATGTAACCATTAAATTACACCTCCATATGTTGCCTTCTTTGTCAGTATTATGAGTGTGAAAATTTCAGTTGGGCCCCCACTGAAAGCTGTTTATTTCTTTCAAATTTGTATTACTTGCAAACAAAGCAACATACAGAGGTCTATTTTAATGGAATAATTTTATTTTCATATAAGCATGATATATAGTACCATCTATGTTAAAACAAAATCAACACCATAACTGAGCGTAAATCGGCGAAGGTATACTTGTGTTCATTGGTCCTTTAAAACAGATAGCAGACGCCCTCTTCATTGTGTCACATTTATCGGTGTTGTTCACATGCTCGCAACTTATCAGACTTTGCTCTTCTCCTTGGCAGCTAAAATGACTGAAAATTCAAAAAAAAAAAAAAAAAAAACAACATTGAGTAATAAAAAATTACGGTTCAAAGCTGGGGATAGTAGAAGCATCTCCTCCACTTCCCTAAACTTCGCAGTTGTGAGCTGAAAAACCATCAAATTGGTACACTGGATTTTCCAGAGGTCAATTACAAGGTTTGTTGAATATTAACAATGTTTATAAAATCTCGTACTGACTTCCTTACAGTTTATATTCTATCATCTGTGATTTTTATGATATACCTACTGCTCTCATGACGTTTTACGCCAGGCTCAACCATTTTAGTCAGTCGATTCAAGCCAAATTTTAATGGCAGAATCGACAACCTGGTGACAGTACCAGGAAAGACCATTGGCCTCCCGATAAGTAATCTGGCAAACTTCCTCACATAATCACCTTAGGTTCCTGTGGGGCTCGACCCCGTACTGACTAGAGGTGATAAGACTTCATGACTTAGAGTGTGATGCTGTAACAGCTCCACTGCGGAGACCCCTTTGTGTCATAACAAGATGAGCCAGTCACCAGCAAGTGCTGGGCAACTCTTCACAAGAAACTGACAGTCAATCAATGTTAGATAAAATGGGCGAAATTTGTGACAATTCAGTATCCCTCCTCCGATGTTACAGCAAAACACGATGTGTTTGAGGGTTACCATACCCTCATGAGCTAAGCCAATCACAAGGACTTTAAAGTCAGCCATTATTGAACTCATCCTATGTTAAATTGCTATAAAGCACCATATCAAATTTGATTAAAATTTTAGGAAAAAAACTTGAGTTCTTTGACGGAATGTTGACATTGGTCAAACTAATGAAAAAAGATTGACCAAAAACAATCTTTGATCTCAGGTGGAGGAGGAAGAGGGGTGGGACAAAAATGTAAAGCAAACACATGTGATAAAAGGATTGCTATTTTTTCTTAATAGTTCATCTCTCTTGCCATGAAAATGTTGGTTGCAAAATATTGATGAGCAGAGCATTTGTATATGGAATTATGCCAGGTCAATAACACAACTTACCTAAATGAAAAACCTGATATAGAATCTGACGTTGACATTTTGCCAAGTTTTGACTTTCGTAGGGCCGTTCCATTTGTAAAACCTTGTTCTTTACACACCACCCTAGCATCATTATCGTCCCACTCGTCATCACAGACTTGGACCCAGCCTCCAGCTGTGCGGATTTCTACAGTTCCGAGGTAGGTTACACCTCTGGATTTCAAACGAACTGTACAAAAAAAAAAAAAAAAAAAAGAAGAAGAAAAAAGATTAACTGCCTAAATATATCTACTATTATATAAAAAAAATTAGTAGAGCTTTCATTCACTAAAATAATGGATTTAAATCTACACATGCCAGTGGATTCTCATTGTGAATAAAATTCACCTTAAAAACAAGATGTTTTTGTGAAACACAAATGCCCCCGGTCCCAACTTTAGGTGTAAGCAGGACAGAATTACGGACAGACAGACAGATGGACAATTCAAACACTATATGCTGCTGGCGGACCTTTCATTACATTACATTAATTATTACATACATAATATATATATATATAATATACATCTATGGTATAAGTCCATGCTTAAATTATTTACCTTGAAAATTCTGTTTTCATTTAAAATTTGTCCTTTTAATCTATAGATAGAAATGGTGAAAATAAAACTGGAGTGAATATTTACAGATATACAGTATGCTTATAATCTACAAGCAAGTCATCTATTCTAGCTTTTAACAGTTTTGGGAAGAGAGAAAAAAGATGTTGACTCTGTAAATATTAATTTACCTGAATTATTATAACAGGACACCCCAGCATCCTCATAATGACGACAGTTATGTACGCCCCATCCGTTATGTTGACACTCGGAGAGCGATGATTCGTGACCTGTACACTGTACGTTATCCAGGTATATAGCACCTGCACCCTCTCCGAATGGTGAATTGGAGTGTGCCTGAAATGTAGAAAATAAATCGGTAAATGGATGCTAATGGCAATATTGATTTAGAAATGGTTAGAACACCTGTTCCTTGATTTTACACTGTAAATACAGATACAGATATAATGACCTCCTTAGGGACACAAGAAAACTGGTCTTTATAGAGAGGTGGTCTTTATAGAGAGGTGGTCTTTATATAGAGGTTGATTTGTACATAAATGGTACTATTGGGGAGGGGGCAGCAAAAAATGGTCTTTGTGACCAGGTGGTCTTTATACACAGGTGTCGCTAAAGCAGGTTTTAATTTGTATAATCCTCAGATTTAGTATGGATGTGTATTCTCATTTGCAGACACAGTAGTTCAGTAGGCAGATCACCAGAACTTAAAACATGAAGGTCCATGGTTCAATCCCTGATCATGCCAGATTTTCAGAGGTGAGTTTTCATCTGCTGTCAAAATGTACCAACTGAGCAACTCTATCTGCTTCTCTACCTAATGAAGGGCTACATCCTCTGGGCAAAATATATTTAACTCATTCACCCCTACAGACACAATTAGACTGTTCTAAGTCATTGATTTACAGAAGAGTCCATTGTTTTTCAGGGATTGATGAGTTAAGAAGTTAATCAGCCAAAAATAAACAAAGATCTGTTTGATGCCAGTGACAGTTCCAGTCCTACTGGAGCCGTACTTGATTAACTCATTAACCCTGAAAAACAATGGACCCTTCTGTAAATCAATAAGTCAGACCAGTCCAAATGTGTCTGTAGGGGTAAACAGGTTAAAAAGGAGAACCTTCTTTGTTTATTTTTGACAAATGAATGTTTTTTTCCCCTGAGGTAATGTACAATGTGCCTGAAGATTTTCCTACTCCATCATAAGCTAGCTGCTACAAAAAAAAACAAAACAAAACAAAACAAAAAAAACTGAACCATGGACATTTGCTGGAATACAGGCAAATGAAACCCTGGGCAAAAATAATCTGGTTCAGGTAAGTCATGACGGAGTGGCTATTAGTGGAAGGAATCATGTGGCATTTATGTTTTTAGTTTTATTGCTGTTTTACATGTACATGCCGCCAATAATTTTTCACTCGTAAGAAGATGTCACCAGATTTAGCTGAGGTGCCCAAAATTTTGACCTGTGCTATGGACTGATGCCAATGCAGTGATGGTTCTTTTACGTGCCTTGCCTGTTGTGATGCTGGACTTTGGTTTTTTAAAAGTCTCATCCAAAAGACCTGTAACTTTTATTTTGTATCCCGAGTGTTTGGTCAAGGAACAGTCACTACCATTTTTTAACTCATTTGACCCTAAACACACATTTGGACTAGTCTAAGTCATTGGTTTACAGATGCATCCATTGTTTTTCAGGGATGACATGGTACCAGGAATCAAATCTGGAACTTCCCCCTTGCCAGTCAAACACTTCCTCACTAGACCACCGAATGCTGTCGAAATTCATGAAGCAGGTACTCTGGCCTAAGATCAAATAAAGTAGACAGGTATATTCCTAGATTCCATTGGGATGGACCATTAATAATTAACAATCTGTGCCCACTGCTTAAAATAATTCTAATTTAAAATAAAAAAACACTTACTGTTCCCCATTGATACCCTAGCTGCCGACATACAACTTGCGCCTCACGTTCTGTCCAGAGATCATCACATACTGTACCCCACTGACTTCCTGAGGCATTCCGAGATACTTCAACTCTTCCTGTTGAACCACTATCACCACCTATTAACCTGACAAATATTTTCTCTGAAAAGAAAACAAAATAATTTGTTAATTTTTACTTTCAGCAAAACATAATTTTGAATTATGTTTTACGCCACACTCAACAATTTTTCAGTTATATGGTGGTGGCCAGTTTTTAACGGTGGAGGAAAGAACCCAGTTAAAATGTACCCTAGAAGAGACCACCGGCCTTCCGCAGGAAATCTAACAAACTTTACCTGTTTATAAGGGCCAGTTTTTTTCAAGTCCCTTGACTGCATACTTTAACTAAATTGAATCTGTGTATAAGGGTCACATGCACAAAAAGGTCAATATTTTCTGGTCCCTTGGGTGGCCCCTATATACAGGTTTCACTGTACAATATTATGTATTGACTATTTAATGTCAATTTGACTATTGAATGGTCCCAATAAGCGACCAACCCTTTTCCCTATTTTTGTAGTGCCCTGGTCAAATACGGTACATGTATTCAAATAATGAAATCACCGAGTACAGCAACATATTTGGTCATCAGTTGCATTTTGTTTCAGTGCAATGTATCATCAATTCCTGAAAAACAATGGACTCTTTTGTAAATCAATGACTAAGACCGGTCCAAATGTGTCTTTAGGGGTGACTGAAAGCTAAAGATTTGTTTAGCTTTCATAGAAATTCTATAAATTGAGACCTATTTCATGGTTATTGCAAGTGTAAAGTGTCTTGACAAAACTGATGTACATGTATTTCATATACTGGTAGATCTAAAATGGCACTATTTCAAAAAATTATTACAAAGTCATGTTCCCTTCTATTTCAATACAATTTTCACTAGTAACCAATGTTAATGTTTTGAAGTTTCTGAGTTTGTTTTGTTATAAATTTCCATTGTTTTGTTTTATAGTACTGACGAGATTAGCAATATACAAAAAGTTTTGATTTCTCTACTGTAATGGATGTACAGACAGATATGATATACATTCACCAACAACACCACATCATAATATGTCCCATCATGCAACAGGCATATGACAAGTCAATTATCCACCGATACATGACAGGTCGTAGTTTACATCGCAATCACCGTTTTGCTCACAAATTTGATCAAGGATTAACTGCTACTGACAATACTATTATTGTTTAGTTCGATTGTGGTCGATTGTGGTCGGAATGTGGCCACCATTTTTTTTACAGGTTTTACTGACAACACTTTCATTGTTGTAGAGTTCTGACTTGGTAGCATGTGTTGTGTATTCTCTACAGAATAAAAGCTCAGGTGAACAATTTGTGGAAACATTAATAGTATGTAAAAACAAGTTTATTTCCCATAAATTATTTGATAGGTAATTCAGTTCCTGTTCGTTTGACAGTTGTGGTATACATTATGGTATTTCATAATAATTATATACAAGATATATAAGTATGACAAAATACATAATGTTATTTCATGGTTTAATCCATCTTGTTTTGTGGGTTATGGGATAATATTTCAGTCTTCTTTTTTAATGAGGAGAATCTTGTTCAGCTACATGCATATAGGCCTATGTTTGTCATTCACTTTCTTTTTATTATTACAATACTTGAGCTGACCCCAAATATGAGTCATGCAAACACCTCCCATACACACAGACACAGACCCGAACATTTACACATAAACACACACACACACACACACACACACACACACACACACCTACACATGCATACACACACACAAGTCTAAGACTTAGGATCTTTCGTAAAATGGGCCCAGTACCAGAGTCTTAGTCTTAAACCTAATTCCACTGTAAATGATTATTCACCCAGGGATTTACACAACTCAGGATCTTGAGTATATTACTCCCAAAAATGATGTCTGGACTCTCAAATTCACCACCCCTGCATCCACAGGGACGCACAATTTTTTGATATATTAATTTCAGTTTCACAGCTGTAAATGAATTTGTTGTATATGTATTTCTTATCCAAAAGATTTTTTTTTTTGGGGGGGGGGGGTGCAAAGTTGAAGTAGTGACTTATACAATAGCTATATGTAGGTATATATCTAGATAGCTAGGTGTATGGGAACTCCTATTGTGTGTATATGTAATCCTTTTTCAATTTCTACATGTTTATTAAATGCAACATAAGTTTGATCTCATGGACTCCCATTGTTTCTGTGTGGACTCTCAAAAATTTTATTGCAGTCTTAGGGACTCTAGAAATTGACTGGCCATGTAAATCTCACTTAAGTTCACCACTTATTCAAAATTCAAATTTAGCAATTACAGTGAAACTTGTATATAAATTACCCCTTATGGACACAACAAAACCAGTCTTTATAGGGAGGTGGTCTTTATATAGAAGTTGATTTGCACACAAATGGTACTATTAGGGACAGCAATATGACCAGGTGGCCTTTATACACAGGTGGTTGCTAAAGCAAGTTTTACTGTAGTGGTAATCCTGGGATATTTACAAATAAAATGTCAATTGGTGGGCTATCTAGGCTGCAACAACCAGAAAGTTACAGCATCGATTTGGATCGCATTAAGATCCTGGGTCCAGGACATGAACCATAGCCTCTACATGACTCAGTGAGCTGGTCAGTCTATAACCAATGAGCCACGTCAAGTGGTCATCTGTCCTGGAAAACAGTAACTGGCCATTGTCAAGTCTATAATTGGCAAAATATTCTAACAAAACATAACTATTTGATGACCAATGATTTATATGGTGGTCCAGAATAGCAGTAGTAAGCGAGTATAGCACGTCTGATTTAAGGTGAGACGCAGGTAAATGAATTACCGTAGGTCATGTTTGTGACCCCCTGTATAAAAAAAACAATTACTACTACAGCATGTTTTTTTTTTATTGTACAGTACCAATCAAAAATAAGTTCCTACCCCCAAGCAAAATCTGCACATTACATATTTCTAATGTAAAATTTGTTCTTGAAAAAGGCATAGAAAATTGCAAAAAGAATTTTTGTGAATGTTGTTTTAAACCACAACTTTTAAGTCATATGGTGGCAGCCAGTTTTTAATGGTGGAAGAGAGGACACAGGTACAATGTGCATGGGAAAAGACCATCGGCTCTTTGCTAGTAAATGGGCAGACTTTCTCACAAAATCATCTTTGGTTTCAGATGGACTCAAACTGGCACTCACTAGAGGTCAGAGACTTTGTGGTTCAAAGCGTCATGCTCTAACCAATCAGTAACGGAACCCCTTAAAAAAAAAGATTATTCGATAGACAAAGCAGATCGTCAAATTAAAAGAAGTGGTTTTTGATAAATTATGTTTTGAATACAGCTTGGTTTTAACTCATCAGAATTCAGGAATGTATGATTTCAATTCCAAATTTTGTAATAATTTCACATGCAATATTAACTTGTTCACTCATAAATTATGACAATTTTAGAACCATATGATTTATTGATTTGGGTGAGTCTAAATGTGACCACAGGGGTTGACAACATGGATAAGTTAAGTACTTTCCTTTATTCCTGTTGTTTCATATAAAAAACTTTTGGACATGTACCGGAATTTATTTTTGATGAGTGCTGTATATAAACATATAGCTGATAGGGTTACCAAACTTGTCATAAAATATATATACACGTAAGTGTACCAGGATATGAAATACTGGAGAAAAAAAACAACAAAACAATAATAATATATTTCAACATCGAAGAAAACATAATAACTATTCATATGTTTATGCTACATTTATATGGTCACCTGGGAGACAGCGAGTAATCAGCGAAGATGCTAATATGTTTGTAAATATTTTGTATATAATGTCTTTAATGGCTTCCATACATTTTTATTGTCGAGTTTTACACAAGATATAACATCACAGATTCAAATACCGATAATCATATGTATATAAAATATATATCACACGAAATACTTGTTGTTTTTGCAAGTTGTTGTTGCTTTGCAATTTTTTTTTGTCAGTTGTTTTTGCAAGCTGTTTTTCAAAACTGTTATTGTCATGTTTGCAAGTTCTTGTTGCTATTGCCAGCAGATGTTTTTGCCACAATTTATGATACTGAAAATCTTATGAAAATATTTATTTGAATTTTGACGAATGGGTTGATGAGTTAAGGAGTCTAAAAATCTACATTTTTCTGCATATTTATATCAAGACACAGAATGTCCTAAAACGCTACAACTGTTTTTTACCCTCATGCTTCTAATTGGGAAAAGAAATTTTTAAAACAATGCGACAAATAATACTTTTCAATATTATAACTGTTTTATAATAGATTTTTAAAAAAAAATTAAATTCTGTGAAAGAGTATCTTGAAACATTCCACCCCCAAATATTATAATGGTATGCTCCTTTCTGTTTTATTAGAACAGTCCATTATTGTCTATGGGGTTGGAAGGATTAACAAAACTGAAAAATAGTTTAAAAAATTTTATAGTTTAAATTTTCCTGAAATTTGGTATGTAATTCTACATACTGTTCTTAAATGCACATTTCATATTTACAAGTTGAAGTTGACCTTTCAACAATGACACTCCACATAAATAAGAGCGAAATTCAGACTAATTAGTTGCAAGTACAAATTGCTGCATATTTACAATTAAACATATCTGCAATTAAAACACACCTTTGTCTAGGCAAGGATATACAATGTCTGACTTTTAAAAGAGAATTTGTCTGACAAAAGTCCCTGGAAAAACAATAATTTGTTTAAATGGTGTTTTTCATCACACTCAACAATTTTTCACTTACATTACATGGTGATGGTAAGATTTTTTAAATGGCTGATGAGAAAACCCAGGATTTGATGTGTCTGGACGGTGAGGCCACTGGTATTATTCAAGTAAAATGGTAACCTTATTCACAAAATAAGCTTAGATCCTATCCCGTGATGACTAAAGGTGAGAGACCGTATTATTTAAAATGTGATGCTCTAACCACTCGGTCACAAAGCACCACTACCCCCACCCCCATCCAAATGATATACATTAATCAAAAGCTATTCACACAGTACATCTGAGACAGGCACATGTATATTAAAACTATTTACACCCCTGTAGACTAATAGAATCTATACCTACCTTGAAGGTATGACAAAGGAATCTCAATCCGAGGGTAAGATTGTTGAATGACAAATCTGACGCTTGCCGAAGGTTTGTAATTCAAGAATCTTATCCCGAGGATTGAGATTCCTTTCTCATACCCTCAAGGTAGGAGTTGATTATTTTTCTCCCATGTTTTAAATGCATGTATATGTAGACCTTCGCAAATGAAATCTGACATCATGCACTGCATTCTAGACGCCACACACACCATGCATCATTGAAACTGTATTGTGATGTCATAGCACGTGTTGCTAAAATTTCAATATCCTGGGGGTTGACAAGGAAATCATTCCCCTTTAAAATGAAGGGAAAATCTGTGAACAATGAGAGAAATGTTAGTGTATGAAATGTCTATGATTCATAGTAGAGTCCATTATTTGTCTAGGGGTGAATGAATTGATTCAACTTCTTTTATTGTCATTATCTATCATATATCTATAATATCCATGTACACTCCCAAACAGGTTCCCACTGGACTGCTCCACTGGATAAAGATTCTACTAATCCCATAGAACATTAATTGATAAGCTAGGACTAGGCAAATATAATTTAGATGCTGTCATGAATGCAGGGGTTCTGGTGGGCACACTGAAGCCCCCTAGCAGATCTAGGACTGCATTCTGATGAGGACTGAGGGAGCAAAGACCCATGGGCTCTTTAAAAATGATACATTTCAGGATCTATTGATATGAGTGTCAAGGATGTCATTAACTTTTATAGTAACCGGTGAAACTCTCAAAGTAGCAGGAGAATTTCTTTTTTGCATAGAAGTCTATGTCATTTTGTCAAAAGTAAGCAGCTATTTATTGAGAGTAGGGGTTTAAATTCTCCTGTTACTGCCTTCTAATGACATCCCTGAGTATAAGAGGAATATGATAAGATCTAAGTACAGTACAGATTCATCAAATATTTTTAAACTTTTTTGTTCTTTAATAAAGTGAGCACTTTGGCATACAAGCACGCATACAGTGAAGCTTGTCATCACTATGTCAGAAAACAGAATCAGTTTCATTTGCATCACAGCATCTATACGTACATGTAGGACTATAAGAATAACAAAGAGATGTGATCTAAGTGGTTAGCATTAAGATCTAGTCTACTTTGTCTGAACTGGAAACAGAAGAGTAGATAGGATACATAGACCTGACTGTTGTCCTGAGTAAATATCAGAATATAGGCAGTCATCAGTCCTTATGTTAAAGATCTTCATAAGAACAACATCTGGGTCTGGCTTATACATTACTGGATGGTGCTATTATTACCACTCATGGTAATATCTAGAGGTAGAGATGTGACTCATAAGTGGAATATCCTAGGTTCGATTCCTAGTACAGTGTAATTCCAAAGACTTGAAAAAAAAGGTAGTGGCCGTTCCTTCACCATTTGGCATAATATTGAAAGTCATGAGTCCTCCGGATGAGACCGAAAACCGAGGTCTCATGTCATGGCAGGATGATTGCATGTTAAAGAATCTTCAGTGCATTTGCGTCAGTCCATAGCACAGGTCAAAATTTTTTGATACTTCATCCAAAGCTGGTGGCATTTCTGGCATATACCGTATTCGACCCACTAAGCGCCCATGTTCCTATAAGTGCCTCTCCCCCTTTTTTATATAAGATTGAGAATCTTTTCTAGCTGGTTGACAAGGAAATTTGGACCTGAAAAACCATAAGTAACAGTTTATCTGTAACACCCCCCCCCCCTCCACCAAGGCAGCAAAAGAATAAATAAACAAACGAACCAATATTTTAGAAAAATATGTATTGCAAGCCTAGATAATGGATTTACATCTATCAGTCGGCCTGACACATTCAAAATGTTGACCCTGAATGCTTTGCCTTAATTAGATGGCAATTAATAGTAAAAACTGATTAAGCGGACGAGACTAAAAACTGAGGTCACATGTACTAAGCAGACAGACATAAGTCCATGGCAAAATACCATATTAGTAACACTTTGTCGATAGCTGATGACATTTCTGTATTACTCAAAAAATATAATTTAGGTAAAAAATCAGAAATTTAACATTAACTATTTTGTAAGGACTCTGATTCCACAAAAGAAAAAAGATCTAAAAGATACTGAAAGAAATAAAATACAAAAGTTGATTATGAATTCAAATTTCAGAACAATTAAGCTCACTGTTCAGACAACAATTACCTCAGCTTTATTCATTTTACGATCTGTACCTGCCGACCTTTCTATAGTCTATTATAGTTGTAGTACATCATGATGACAGTTAACCGCCAATAAACACCGTGGATTTTTAAGGTTATTTATGTTGCTAGGTGATTTAGTCGAGGTGAAATGCCGAGTGATTTAGTCGAAGGGGAAATACCAAGGTTATTCCAATATAAGTGCCAAAAAAAGCGTGAAAACACTTGTGTCTCGTGTGAAGTAACATCTGTAGATTCAGGTTCTTTTCAGTGAGTTTGAAAAATTTAACATTTCATAAAGATTAAAAATGTACAACACACTCAAGCATTTATTTTGAAGATGCTGGATGTTTTGTAAATACACCTGTCTGGAGATACCGCCCTATCTGCCACTAAAATGTGGTGTCTTAAGACAGGTGGTCTCTCAAAAGAGGTTTTATTTAAAAGATTATTTAACCAAGTGGTTTTCAAAGCATGGCCTCTCAAGACATGAGGTCTTTCATGACAGTGGCCTTTCAAGACAGGTTCCACTGTAATAATAATATTGACATGTACGGTGGTCCCTTGCCACCACCTAACTGACTGATTCAAAGTGGTCTGATTAGCAAGGTGGTCTCTTAAATGAGGGTTCTGACTTATTTATCATACTGGTATAAGAAATTTTCAAGAGACTGAATATTTATGGCTCATAACTCATTCTTCCCTAAAGACACATTTGGACTGGTCTAAGTCATTGATTTACAGAAGAGTCCATTGTTTTCCAGGGATTGATGAGTTAAATACAAGTTGGTCTCTTAAGTGAGGGTTTCAACTTATTCAATCATTGTTCATATTTGAGAGGAAATTTTCAAGAGGCTAAATATTTTAGGGTCCTAGATGAGAGGTGGTCTCTTAAGACAGGTGGTCTCTTAAGACAGGTGGTCTCTTAAGACAGGTGGTCTTTAGGTGAGGTTCCACAATATATTACATTAGTATTTAACTCTAAACATTATAATCCTAACTCAGGAATTAATATCATCAACATGCTGGTTCAGTAAAAGGTCTCATTCCAAATGTAAAATCTGCTATATTTTCACCAATTCTGAGCAAAAATTTACCATGTAGCTCATTTTTGGTATACAGACAAAGGAAAAATTTACAACTTCGAAGTATCGCTTAATTAAAACCTCTTTGACTTCAGATGACATCCATGTTGTCAGCTAACCCGAATAATCCAGTCGTTATATTTCACTCACTTCGATCACTACATTAACGCCTGAATGCATACATATATAATCAGAATTCTTCAACCGGAAGAAATTTTTACTGTGCCAGATTGTGACGTCATAGTAATTTACCTCAGAATTTTGTGACGTTGCATTGACTACTTCACAACACTTGAGTTTTTTCAAATTACTGGTGAAAGAAAGTTGTGATTTATGGTAAAATTACAACTGTAAACCTATCATTCATTTGCAGTATATGTTCAATATATTTTCTTTGTTTTTTTTAACATTTATTTATCCTCGATTTATCCTCAAATTTGAAACGGAAATCCAGACTCCGCAGAATCATATATTGAATGTCTCTAATTGGTCACTTGATTCACAAGGGAGCTGAAGGATTTCTAATGCATAACGTGTTCAAGCCCACTGGAGGGACTTTGACAGAAAGAGGGCGCTGTAATCATTCGAGTTAGTTGTCAATTATAGTTTAATAAAAAAAGAGTTAAATGAATAACACGTTTTGTATCTTTATTATTAGTAGTAATATGATCATAGTTACTTTTCATTTACCAAATTTAGCCCATTGCGATATAAAAATTCCCAATTGAAAGGGTACAGGACCCTCTCCCTAAAAGGGTCTATTAACTCTGTAACTATCCAGGCCAACATCCGTGAGTGCTTAAAACAATATGCTTCAATTCATGAAGTCCCTCACATCATGTCAGCACAGGTTCAAGTCCTGCTGGAACCTAAGCTTTTTTTGTGAGAAAGTCTGACAGTTCACTTGCAGAAGGCCGGTGATCTCTTATCGGGTATATTGTAACCAGTTGATGTTTTCCATTATTATAAAAATGGCCGCCACAGTATAAATGAAAAATTTGTTATTTGCTGTGAAATAACATTAAAAAAACAAACAAAAATTCCTTACTATAACAGATTACAGTAGGACAGAAAAAGGTGATAAATGACTTATCCTGTTATCCCTTTCAATAGTATAAACCATAAATAGACTGGTCCAAGACACAATAGAAAAGATCATACATGTATCATTAAAGATACTTAGGGGATGAAAGGGCTACATGTAATTCAGTTACATACAACCAGATGTCAGAGTGCAATAATCATGAAGGCTTGCTTGAAGACATTTTATATCAAGGGTTCAAGTTAACTTTGAAAGTGTATATTAGTTTATAAGATAAGCGGGTTAACATAGTACATAATTTGGCGTAAAAGATATCAATAATTATGGCCTTGATGTGGCTTATACGCACCTACATGTATCATATTACGGACTTCATAAGCAAGCAATTAGGTAAATAATCAGGTCAAATTACTGATAATAAACATTGTAAGTTTCTTAAACAAACAAAGGTAATAACTTGTGTATATATATATATATATATACACACACACACACAGTGGAACCTGTCTTGAAATACCACATTCTGAAATCCACATGGTTCAGGTTAAATGATCCTTTAGATAAAACCTCTTTTGAGAGACCACCTGTCTTGAGAGACCACATTTCAGTGGCAGACGGGATGGTCTCTCAAGACGGGTTCCACTGTGTGTGTGTATATATATATATATACATATATATATATACAGTAAAACCTGCTATAGCGGCCACCTCTATATAAGATCACCTGTCTATATGAAGGCCAGTTTTGAAAAGTCCCTTGACTGCATACTTTAACTAAATTGAACCTCACCTGCACATAAAGGTCAATATTCTCTGGTCCCTTTGGCCCCTATATACAGGTTTTACTGTATATATATATATATATATATATATATATATATATATATATATATTAGTTTATATATATATATAAATAATAATAATAATTGAAAAACAATATCCTGTGTCAGAATATGAAGATTCAGTTTATTTAGCATTTTTTTAATAATAATTGCATTGCGCCACTAATTACGATTTACAAGGATTTCTCACAAAATCAGCTAAGGTTTCAGAAAGGAACCTGTGCCGACTTGAGGTAAGAAACTTCATGGTTTAAAGTGTGATGCAATCTAACCACAGTGAGTCGACCACGCAGGCCTCTCATGACACGCATAGAGTAGTGAAATCATCATCTTATATTCCGGTAATTAAATTTGTCAGTTTCATGTGAATTGTAACACGATTTGTCTTTTTCATCCACTACTCATAACAAAATAATAAAAAACTTAAAATCATGCCTACATGTAAATTTGTACTCTTTTGAAAAGAATTACCAAAAAAAAAAAAAAAAAAAAAAAATTTCTAAAAGACAAGTGATAATTTTATAAATGTCAATTTTTTTTAAGCATAAAAAACATCATATTCATGTAATTAACTACAGTAAACTGTGAATTTGTCAAAAATTTTATTACGTAAAAAAAAAATCATTTAATTTTGTTTGTCTCCAATAACAATGTTACTTTAAAAAAAAAAAAATATGATAAATCTTAAAAACAATTTACATTCCTTAAATATAAAACATGATCAATTACATGCTCAGATTATTGTTTGTAATGACAGTATGAAGTCAATAAACATTCCAGAAATATATCGCTTTGTCTTATTGCTATTACGGTATGTACTATCCCACCAAAAAATTTTTCACTTACTGTATGCCTGGAAATTTTCGCCATTTTCGCCTTTTGATGAGAGGGCGAATTCCAAATGATAGCGAAATTTTCAAGCTAAACAGTAGAAGTTTGGACATGAAATTATGATTATTTAGGGGGAATTTAACTCATTCACCCCTAAAGACACATTTGGACTGGACTAAGTCATTGATTTACAGAAGAGTCCATTGTTTTTCAGGGTTTGATGAGTTAAGACGGGGGTGAATATGTTTTCTGTCATAAAAGGGTGTAAATATCCAGGGGTGAAAATTTTGAGGTATACAGTATATGGAAATGTCACCAGACCTGTGCTATGGTCCCAGGCCACTGTGTGGGGGGGGGAGGGGGGAGGATGTCCCTAAACAAGACACACCTGTCGTGACATAACATGAGACCTCAATTTTAAGTTTCATCCAAAAGAGCAGTGATTTTACATGAGCTCTGGGCAAAGGAACCACCACTATTTTGTTTTTTTCTTTTTTAAAGTCTAAGATATGGCCCTGCACTTAGACTTGAACCCGAAACATTCTGCTTGACGGCAAATTCTCTAACGTTAGAAGACAACAATCGGACAGAAACAAACGGCAAAATAAACGAAAAAAAGGAAATAAAAACCTACTTAAAAATAGCTGCGTTAATTTCCCAATGTTACTGCACTGTAAATGTTTAAAACAGTTTCTCAGACTATATCAGTGTGTTCTTATGATTCATTCACTATACAGTGTCTGGAGGCTAACGTGTAAAAAAGATAACACAGGACACACTTGTAATTAACCGCACATACCTGGTCAAAGAGTCTAGGTGTAATAAATCTGACCCTGTGACATCTACTGAAATGTACAGATAATTAACACATCAAGGGACACTGTAGGTGAGTTACAAGATAGAACACAGGTGTAGACAGGTAAACCATAGTGTGCAGGTACCATAGAGACATGTAAACAAAAATGTAGGTGGATGTATATGCAACCAGGGTAAACACTTCTACATAGATGAAATATACATGTACAAGTACCACAGATAAACAAAATATAGGTGGATGTACCCAGGATAAACACTTCTACATGGATGAAATATACATGTAATGTGCATGTACCATAGACAAACAAAATGTAGGTGGATGCACCCAGGGTAAACACTTCTACATACCGGTAGACAAAATATATATGTAATGTGCATGTACCATAGACAAACAAAATGTAGGTGGATGCACACAGGGTAAATACTTCTACATACCGGTATATGAAATATACATGTAATGTGCATGTACCATAGATAAACAATATGTAGGTGGATGCACCCAGGGTAAACACTTCTACATACCTGTAGATGAAATATACAGGTAATGTGCATATACCATAGACAAACAAAATTAGGTTGATGTACATTCGCCCAGGGTAAACACTTCTACACATCGGTAGATGAAATACACATGTAATGTAAAACTACCATAGACAAACAAAATGTAGGTGGATGTACCCAGGGTAAACACTTCTACACATCGGTAGATGAAATATACATGTAATGTAAAACTACCATAGATAAACAAAAAATGTAGGTGGATGTACCAGGGTAAACACTTCAACACAACAGTAGATGAAATATGCATGTAATGTAAAACTACCATAGACAAACAAAATGTAGGTGGATGTACCCAGGGTAAACACTTCTACACATCGGTAGATGAAATATACATGTAATGTAAAACTACCATAGACAAACAAAATGTAGGTGGATGTACCCAGGTAAACACTTCTACACATCGGTAGATGAAATATACATGTAATGTAAAACTACCATAGACAAACAAAATGTAGGTGGATGTACCCAGGGTAAACACTTCTACACAACAGTAGATGTGAAAATATGCATGTATGTAAAACTACCATAGACAAACAAAAAAATGTAGGTGGATGTACCCAGGGTAAACACTTCTACACATCGGTAGATGAAATATACATGTAATGTAAAACTACCATAGACAAACAAAATGTAGGTGGATGTACCCAGGGTAAACACTTCTACACATCGGTAGATGAAATATACATGTAATGTAAAACTACCATAGACAAACAAAATGTAGGTGGATGTACCCAGGGTAAACACTTCTACACATCGGTAGATGAAAATACATGTAATGTAAAACTACCATAGACAAACAAAATGTAGGTGGATGTACCCAGGGTAAACACTTCAACACAACAGTAGATGAAATATGCATGTAATGTAAAACTACCATAGACAAACAAAAATGTAGGTGGATGTACCCAGGGGTAAACACTTCTACACATCGGTAGATGAAATATACATGTAATGTAAAACTACCATAGACAAACAAAATGTAGGTGGATGTACCCAGGGTAAACACTTCTACACATCGGTAGATGAAATATACATGTAATGTAAAACTACCATAGACAAACAAAATGTAGGTGGATGTACCCAGGGTAAACACTTCTACACAACAGTAGATGAAATATGCATGTAATGTAAAACTACCATAGACAAACAAAATGTAGGTGGATGTACCCAGGGTAAACACTTCTACACATCGGTAGATGAAATATACATGTAATGTAAAACTACCATAGATAAACAAAATGTAGGTGGATGTACCCAGGGTAAACACTTCTACACATCGGTAGATGAAATATACATGTAATGTAAAACTACCATAGACAAACAAAATGTAGGTGGATGTACCCAGGGTAAACACTTCTACACACCGGTAGATGAAATATACATGTAATGTAAAACTACCATAGATAAACAAAATGTAGGTAGATGTACATTTGAATCTGTCTTGAGAGACCATGCAGCACTTCTTTACACATACAATGCAAATGGATTCTCTACTCCATCACTAAAACTGGTTACCACCTGTTCATATAACTGAAAAATTATTGAACTTGGGTGTGATGTAAACAGTTAAACATCATTCAACAAACAAACATTAAATAAGCACACGTTGACAGATACACAATGTACATTTGTACCTATGGAAGGCAAATGTTTGTCACATGTCAAAGCGGGTCAATGGGAAGCAGCCAAAATAGATGACCAGACCAAAGGTCATCAGATGTTACATATAGCTTTACTGTTAACCCTGTTACCCCTAAGTATCTAAATGGTATGCTCTTGTCTATTGTTTTTTTCCCCAATTTGATGAAAAAATTCCCAATTTTGTGGAGAGGCTGCAACCATACAAAAAAAAAAAAAAAAAAATTATTGCAGGGGAAATGCATAAGGTATTTAGAAATGAGATTCCATAACATGTGTACAAACTATTTCCCCAATTTGACACAAATTCATATTAAAATTTCCAAAAGTGTTGCCTGAGTGGCGTTTCCCCAAAATTGGCCAAAAAGGCCTGTGTTTGTATGTATGTCATATATATTCCTGATGCACTTTCAACTACAATATGTCAGTTTGGAAAACTGAAAATTTTCATTTTATAAAAGAATAAAATTTTGACTTAAATCTTAGACTATATTGTGATCCTAGACCCTAGACTGGGACTTAAATTCAGGACCTCCATTTTGTTTGTTTGTTTATTGTTGTTTAACGTCCCACTCAAGAATATTTCACTCATATGGAGACGTCACCAAATGCCGGTAAAGGGCTTTAAATTTTGGCCTATGCTTGGCACTTACGGCCATTGGATTTTTTAACGTGCCTACACCTACTGTGACAAGGGACCTTGATTTTTACTGTCTCATCCTAAAGACAGGAAACCAACCTGCCGCCGACGGGACTCGCACTCACGACCTCACGATCCAGAGTCGTGTTCGCTACCGACTGAGCCAGGCTGGCTCCCTCCATCTTGTAAGGTAAACGTACAAACCATTGAGCCAGAGTAAGCAATCAATTTCAATGCATATAATGGTTGTATCTGGATTGAATCATGTATATTATTGATTTATAATATTAAAGTCCTATCAATTAGACTCACACAGGGGCAATGAAACTCTTAGTCTTACTGACCTTGTCTAAAACTACAATATGTACTTCAGGGTTTTTCCTTCCTCCCAAAATCTCAGTCCAGTGGCAGAAAAATTAGGAAAAAATAATTTTTTTTTTAGCTAGAACAGAAAAACTTATGGTCTTGGAAAATCCCTGTTAACATGCACTTGAAACACCAAATTAAGAATTTTTGCATATTTTGGGGGAAAATACAAGTTATTTTTGCATCTCAAAAAAAATTTTCTCATTTAAAATTCCTACTTCTCATGTAATGATAAAAATGGCTAAATTTAAACTAAAATTAAAAATTAATCGCCAAAATTTTCAGGCATACGGTATTTATCACAGGTAGATGTTTCAACGCAAAAAAAAAAAAAAAGAAGAAAGGATTCTAGCCTCACACGATCCACAATATATTGCTAGCAGTTAAAAGTTTACCTTTAATAATGAATTTTTTTTGACAGACAAAAGCTGGTGAATTTTATTGTACTGACAGGTTTTTTCGGATGGATTAACTGTAAGGTGACATTTTTTACCTCCTAGTGAAAAAGATGACACTTGTGCAGTGATTTAAAGAGTTACGACTTAAAATGAGCATGATGTAACATTTATCACGGTGATTATATTTAGTTTCATTCTAATTATCCTGACATAGGTCAACCTTATTTAAAATTACTGTCTTATTTCAACTTCTAAAGAATGTACAAATGTACTTAAGTTAACAAGCATATGCATGCCATACAAAAATAAAATAAAATATTTAACCCTCTCAATGCTACAGACCAACATAGACCAGTCTGAGACAATAGAAAAGTGCATCCCATTCAAATACTTAGGGGTGTTAGCTTGTTGTTGCAGTTGAATACTGTAGGTGTGTGTTCCCATGAATATCCTATGCAGGGCTTTTTCTATAGTATCCATGGGGCCAAAATTCGGCCCCATTCCCATACAAAATGCATGTATTTTTTCCCTAATTTGATGAAAAAAATCCAGATTTAGTGTTGAGCTCATGACCGTAATGAAAAAAAATAATAATGTAAGGAAAAATGAATTTAAAAATGCATTTAGGTTTTCCATGAATACACATAATTTTTCTCAAATATGACACAAATTCAAATTAAAATTCCCAATTGTGTTGACAATGGCATTTTCCCAAAATTGACCGACAAAAGCCTGATCCTATGACAGACAACCCAGGGGTTTTTCCTTTCACATGATTTCTGCGTCTCTGATGCATAAAATATTTTAACGACCCACAAAATGAATAAAAACTGAGCCCCTAAGGGCGCACTATAAAATGCAATAAGGGGGGTCACTGTCTTGAATTTCATTGACTTTCAAGTTTGAAATGTGTTCTATCAATAAATTGCTATGTTTTTTCACTTGTTTATTTTATGTACATTGTAGAATACAGTCACATTATTATGACAAAGATGCATATAATTGTTGTATCTGGTTATACTATTAAAGTCCTATCAATTGGACTCACAAGGGGCAATTGAACTCTTACTGGCCTTGTCTTAAAATACGATATATATTTCAGAGTTTTTTCTTTCCTCCTCCCAAAATCTCAGTCAAGGGTCCAAAAAAAAAAAATCGGAAAATATCAAATGTTTTGGCTAAAACAGAAAAACTTAATTTGAGATCTTTGTTTGAAAATATTTTATTCTTTATTTCAAAATACCAAACTGGGATTTTTTGCATATTTCGTATTGGGAATGGGTCCTGTAACTGGATCCCAAAATGGTCTAGGAAAATCCCTGTACTTGTACATGTATTGTCTTTCACTTGTGATTGTTGAACACCCTGGGGCTGGGGCCTCCATGGCTGAGTGGTTGGAGCATTGCACTTTGAACCACGAAGTCTTTCACTTCCTGTCAGCACAGGTTCGGGCCCCACCGGATCCTAGGTTAATGTTTATGAGAAAGTTTGCCAGTTTACTTGTGGAAGACCGGGTGGTGGTCTCTTCCCGCATTCATTGTAACCGGGTTCTCTCTTCCACCAATCAAAAATGGCTGCCACCATATAACTAAAAAATCGTTGAAATAATAAAAAAATAAAAATAAATAAATAAAATTGTTGAACACCCTATGACTAAGACCATTGCGAGTGGTTCCAAGTACAGTCAATCTCCACCTATAATAAAGTGGAAGGGAGATAGATCTAAACCTTGTTATAGCTGGATTTTGTTATTCAGATTCATATACATGTAATATATATAAGTAAGAAATTCATGGGGAAGAGATATACCCTCGCTATAACTGGTACCTGATTATATACCGTCTGGTTATAGGTGGAGTTACCTATACATGATAAAATTTTACCATCATCTGACCTACATGTAGACACTGAAAGTTGACAGTTTCACAGATAAATCATTACATGAATGTGCTCTAATTTTGTATTCTCGGTTGTCTAAATATAAATTCTGTTGTACAAAAATAAACACATAATATATATATATATGGATTACGTATACCGGTAGATAGAAGTTTTCTCTCACATATCAATTACATATAAAAACGGTCTTTATAGGAAGGTGGTTTTTATACAGAGGTTGATTTGTACACAAATGGTAATATTGGGGACAGCAAAAAATGGTCTTTGTGACCAGGTGGTCTTTATATACAGGTGGTTGCTAAATCAGGGTTTACTGTAATTATGTTTACAAACACCACATTTGTTAAAGTTCATTTCAGTAGGCTAATTTTTCCTTTGACTACCATATAGATTACAACATTCCTTTAATATCATTGGTCAACAGGACACATGCAGATAACTACATTCCTTTAATGTCACTGGTCAACAGGACACATGCAGATAACTACATTCCTTTAATGTCACTGGTCAACAGAGTACATGTGGATTACAGCATCCCTTTAATGTCACTGGTCAACAGAGCACATGTGGATTACAACATTTCTATAATATCATTGGTCAACAGAGCACATGTGGATTACAACATTCCTGTAATATCATTGGTCAACAGAGCACATGTGGATTACAACATTCCTATAATATTATTGGTCCACAGAGCACATGTGGATTACAACATTCCTGTAATATCATTGGTCAATAGAGCACATGTGGATTACAACATTCCTTTATTGTCATTGGTCAACAGAGCACATGTGGACTCCAACATTCCTGTAATATCATTGGTCAACAGAGCACATGTGGATTACAACATTCCTATAATATTATTGGTCAACAGAGCACATGTGAAAATTAGAACACTTCTTTCTTGCTGAAACATTGGTGCATACAACATTACTGTAATATAGTCAACAGAGCCACATGTGGCATTACAACGTTAATATTATTTCTCTGGGAGAAATTTTTATATTTTTCTGAAAAGAACTTATTCACGGGTATTATTTTTCATCTAAGAATAGTTCTATAACAAAATGTACTTGAATAGATTACACAGTTATAGTTAAAATGTGTTATTACTGTCTTACGAGTACATCGTATAGAGTTTTGAAGTAAAACTTATCAAGATTTTGTGATTCGTGTATACATACAATGTCTGGTTATATACGAGTAAAAGTTTGATTGGTGATGCATTGTCTTTCTGATTTAGCATAAGTATAAGGGATTATATTCACAAGTATTCAATTACAATATCACAAGGACAATGAATATAGTGAAATTAAATCCCCCATGAATGAAAGCAACTATACAGTATACCGGTACACTAAATGGGCATTTCATATTGTCTTTAGGAGTTGTGTTGTTTCATTCAATCCCCTTAAAAAATTCAAGTACGTGTATTATCCGATTCACATGGTGGGGTGGAGTAACCTTTAGATTTTCATACGGATGATTCTACTCACTTTTCGGTTATGACAAGCTGCACGGGGAAAACGTTTTATTCCTCACTGGATACTCTCCTATGTATGGTGACAAGACCAGTATTAAGAACAATTAATCTTGTCAGCGTAATTCTAATGTTATGCTTTATTTACTATGATTTAAACTAGTACAGGCCAAGAGAGGGTTCACAAGGATCCACCACGCCACATTATATATAAATTTAACTGTACATGAGAAACTGGTATCTCAACTCATGATTGTGTGATACCGTATCCGAACCAATAAGTGCCCAAGGTGCTAAAAAATGAGGAAAAGAGGAGATGCTTATATAGTTATTGTTACCAATTAAGAGTCAAATTGATGTTAAATCACCAGTAAAGCACTGGATCTAAAAGTCAATGTTATGCAACATGTAATCATATTAACAATCATTTTGATAAATTTGTGATTGGTGTTGTGAAAGATGAAAAACAGGGGGCAACATTCCATGTGAGCTGTCTAAAACATTTTTTTTTTTAAATAAGACACGGTGGTAAAATTGTTGTAGTTTAGAAAAGATTCTCAATTGATATCGTGTGTAAAAAAAAATGGTGAGTAAATCTAAACTATAGGGGAGGGGTGCTAAAAGGATATTGGCGCTTATTGGGAAGAATACGGTATTACATTTATCAAGGTAGAGCTCGTATCTTTTATTTTCAAAGATTCATTAGTACACATAACATTTAAAGGAGCTCATTCATTGAATGATGTGCATAGGAGGACATTTTTTTTGTGTGTAATCTTATACTTTTGGTACAGTATGGAGTCATAGATATGACAACCCACATCTTTCTCCTGTAACCTTCTACATTTGTATATTGATGAACTTTTTTTCCAGAAAAAATCTATGATTCCATCAATTCTGGTAAACCTTCATATGTTTAGAATTGTCCAAAATTGCTTTCGAGTTTTATTTCTAAGAAGCAACAATTTTTCTTTGTAGTAATAATTTTGTTGACACCACTTATTGTGAACAAAGAAGGAAATTATGTAGTCATCGAGACCAGGATGCCTGTCACAAGTTTAGAAATATACACAGTTTTGATTAAAAGAAATTGACACAGTCCAAACCACTTTAGAAAGAAAGCCCATAGCTATAGATTTCCACACAAATGTGCAAAAATTTACAAGATTTTGACATATATATGTGTTGGGCCAATTATTTGAAAAAAAAAAAAAAAGGTTGATTTAACATAGAAAGGTATGGGAAAATGGTGTTCAAGTCGAAATACCAGTAATTAATTTATGGCACCTGTGTGTAATTACTAACATAACTACTGTTATACCTGGAAATTTTTGCTATTTTTGTTCTTAGATGAGAAGGCAAATTTGAAAGGGAAGTGAAATTTTCAAGCTAAATAATTGAAGCATGGACATACAATTCCATCCATAAGACGATGGTGATTAAGGGTGAGTTTAACCATGTCACCCCTGAGTATCTGAATGGTATTCTCTGTTCCATTGTTTAAGATAGTCTTTTATGGACTGTCGGGTTGAATGGGTTAACACTGGAACAGAGACGTACTGTCTTGAAACATGCTTTAACTCATCAACCCCTGAAAAACAATGGACTCTTCTGTAAATCAATGACTTAGACTAGCCCAAATGTGTCTTCAGGGGTGAATGAGTCTTAAAATTGCTGCCATGATAGTACTACTGCTATATGTGTAATTTTATAGAATTCACTAGTGACTATATAGTCATAGATATTTTAATTTATTTTCAATTACTTTATTTATTGTAATAAAGCCAATAACAAAATAGGATTTGAGGTACAAATGTCGATTTCATAACAGTGCACTTGTACTATTAACCGTGAGGTGTATTTTACTCAGTATCTTTTTAATTCTATACAAAGATTATCAAAAAAATTTATTTTAGATACGTACTGCAAGTTACAACATTTATTTATCCATTTCAGTGCTTTTAATGTGTTTTGGTCTGTTTTAGTATTTGCAGTCTGTTTTTGGTATTTTCACTCAGTTTTGGTATTGCAGTCTGTTTTGGTATATTCAGTCTGTTTTGGTATTTGCAGTCTGTATTGGTATTTGCAGTCTGTATTGATATTTTCAGTCTGTTTTGGCATTTGCAGTCTGTTTTGGTATGTTTAGTCCATTTTGGTATTTGCAGTCTGTTTTGGTAGTTCACCCATCCCAGTAAAACTTTGTTTTGTCTGTCCTTTGTGTCTGTAGGTTCTATATAAATATCAAGGTCAAACAGTGTGTGATTTAATATGTCCATTTCTGTCAACAATAACAAAACATGTCAGAGGTGAACTAAAATAGTTTGTTATAATATTGTCTTTCCTTCATAAATATCACAGACTGTGGAAAAAATATACACAAAATTTATTATATTACTAGCAGAACCAGCGATGTTAGGCGTTATATACCGCTGGTAGAAGAACCAAACAGGTGTTGGACAATATGTATCAAGGCAAGCCTGCTGACATTACGTATTATATATAGCTATTTATATAATAAAATACATGTATTTTATTATATATTATAATAGCTATGATGGGGACACATATGAGTGACATATTATTTTAAAAAGTAATGTCAGCGGCTTGTGTATCGAGGATAAAAACTACACTGGCAGTAGCAGGGACCAGTTTTATCCTAAACGAAGTTTTCATCTTTATCATTTTCCATTGCGGACAAATGTTATTCCTAATTACAGATCTATAATTTCATTGAAAAAAAAAGAAATGCATACTATTATAAAATTAACAGAGGGCAAAGTCCTCATATATGTAGAGAAGCTCACATTTTTATTCCTACTACATCCGGGGACCCATACTACTGATAGTAAAAGTTCTGCTCACATGGGAATTTGAGCGAGACATAAACAAAATGTCGGAATTGCAAAGTCATTACTTAAAAGTGCATTGCAAAAGAGGTAATAACTACTGTACTAGCAAACCTTTTGCAGACCGAGACTAAGCCATAATGACTAATGTTTTGTACATTGAACCCGATCACGAAGCGCATCCATTATTCGGGTAATGTGAACTGCACGAAATGATGGATACGCTGGGATAGAGTAAAATATATAGCATAAAAACAAAATGCTGCATTTAATTAATGACTAATATTAATAAATAACACATTGATTCTATTTAAGTTTTAACACCAAGGAAACAGTCGTGCAGCCACTCAGTATTTTATTTAAAACAAAGAGTGAAGGATTAGGACATTTACGTCATAAAACAGTGAACATTAATCCCTTTGGGGATTCTGTCGTGCTGCCCTCGGCAGGGGGCAACACGACAGAATCCCCAAAGGGCTTAACTGAACATGTAAAACTGTTGATGAATGCTTTTGCCCTCTCCATAGGTTTACCTATGTATGATTATTTATATCAATACTACAAATAGACAATACTTGTAAAATTATTCGAACACGCCCATCTGCTATTTTAAACACGTGCGCACAACTTTCAACAATCACCGTACTGCAACACATCAGTGCTTGAACATATGCAATGATAACGTGTCATAGGAGACTTACATTACTCCATAATAACATCGTTTTCAACGATGATAATGATGTCAGTTTTGAATGGATCCGTTGTTGTATACCGGAACAAGTAATTGACACGTAAACGAGGACCCAAATCGGTAGAATTTAAAATCCGGACGTTTCGAATTACCTCTTCAGCGTGAAAACAACGATTAGTCTAGATTAATTTGGTAAAGTTTTGAATGTTTTTATTTTGATACGAGGATTGTTTTTATTCATCTGAGTCTGATGTATAGAAATGGGAACTCCTAAAACTGATAGAAAATTTCAGTCCAAATTCCTACACATAGTAATAAAATCTAAAACTCAAATGCCTTGTAGGCTATATTGTGAAAAAATAAATTGAAAAAATGGATTTTCAGCATCCAGCATTCTCCCTGGATAACGTCCTGAATTTTACCAAATTATTGATCCTATCAACGTTTCAGTAGCAAACACCTCCCCCTTTTTTCAGTTCAAGACTCGAAGTCACCAAATTTAGCCTACTCATTACTCAAGCTCAACTTACTTTTTAGGATTTTAAGGAAAAACAAAGCATTTATTTTGAAAATGGACTTTTTAACTTAACTGAAATCGGGGCAGAATTTCGGCCTAGATGAAAATGACTTTTTGTTGATATAGGCCTATAACATAAAATTATAGATACTTCTAAATGACGAAAAGCATTGCTCATTTGAACTTCAGAAACATAAAAAAATAGCTTGAGTATATACTCATTTCTGAGAACCACAGACCCTTGATCTACTCAAGGTGTTCAGTTTCATTTTTTAAGAAAACATATCATAAATTTGATATGATGTTCTTTTTTTATGTGAATAATATTGATAAAAAGAGATATAACGTGTTTAATCAGTCACATCCAAACAACCATATAGTCAAAATAATGGGAAAAAAAAGAAGGAAAGTTGAGCTTGAATATTGGGTAAACTTGGTGACCTCGGTCAGCTTTATATAAAGCTTAAACTGATTTTAAAATTCCATCCAGATTTTTTCAATATGAAATGTTCAGGAATTTTCGACAAACATTGACAAATACAATTTGTCTCTGACATGACTTCTAAAAACGAAATATAACATACACTCGATCTACTTCTAGTTAGGTTACCACTGAACTATATAGGCCTATATATATATATATATATATATATATATATATTCTTAGAAAGCTTTTAAGATCATTAACACACTCTATGGCACAGAAACACTCGGACGTTTTGTGTTTAGCGCCATTAATTAGATGTTTATTGTACCGGTAACAGTGTAGCACGCGACGTTGGACACGTGTATGACATAACCATAAAGTGAAGGCTGTGATAGGTTGTGTTTTTATTCGCATCAACAAATGGTTTAGTTGTTTCGATAGCCTATAGTGCCCTTATTTCTAACAAAGAATCGAGAAGGAAAATTTGGACCTGGACATACTTTGGACAAACCACATCGGCCGATAGTGAAACGGCCGATAGTGAAACGTGCATTAAAGGCCAGGAAGCTCTGTGTAAAGGGCAACACTGCCTATAAAGGCTATTCAAACTTGTCACCTGTATATAACGATCTGTTTTGCTTGTTCCCTTGAGTAAATAAATAGATTATTACTAAATGATGTTGTCGCATACTTAGGGGCATATTTCTTTGATATTTCTATATTGTATCTGGTTATTTCTTCAGTTGCAGTTATCGCATATGTGATAATACGTGCTACGCCCGTGTAACAACACAAAAATAAATTTTAAAAAGAGACACAATGTGCAGAGTCGACAAAGGGGAAATAAAACTGAAAAATTTCCACAATGTCACTTTTTTTTCTAAAATGAATTGCAGAATGTGATAGTTTTAATATTTTAAAAATCGTCAGTAATGTTTATGTCTACAAAAAAAGTTAAATAATTCTGATGAAATGTAATATGACCGGTTTGAAAAAAAAATCTTGTATTTTGAATAGTCACGAAATAGACATTAAAAGTGGATGTTTTATCACTGTAAAAGGCCCAATTTTTTTATCGATCTTCACAAGTGGGCTCTCCGATTTATTCTGATTCAGACGTAATGGCAGCAAGTTCTATAAAAGACATTTTAAACATCAACCAGAAACATATGCTACATATATGATTATGCGTTATCTATGTCTCTGCAATAACAAGCACTCTGATAATGTGTTGAAGAACCAAGTAACCGAGTGGACGGACGCAGATAAAACATTTAGTCTCCTTGCCCCCCCCCCCCCCAAAATAAAAAAATAAAACCCAAAATAAATAAATAAATAAATACATAAAAAAACAAACAAAACAAATAAACAAAACAAACAAATAACAACAAAACACAGTTGCCAAACAAACTACATGTATACTGACATTATGCACACAGAGGCCTTGATAATCTAAAGGTTTCAGATTATGTATAATGTAAGATGTCTCTTCATTTGTAGATTTCCCGTTATGTCGTTTACTGGGCAATAAATTTGCTATACGACACAGATGCTGACCTCAGTTTCCTGGGATATACCGATTGGACCACTACAAACAGGTACACCGTACGACCGGTTTCGTTAAAATGGATGTTTTAGCATAAAACGAACTAAACAGAACTCTAATAAGACAATGGACGTCAATAAAAACGTCACAGTATGTTATGTACTAGTTGTCAAACACCCAACATTCCACGTTATCAACTTCTAAAACAACGATCTCCACCAGCTGTCAGTTTTATTCGCGTTTTCCTTGTTATACATCTATGTTGACTTGTTTTAATACCTGAACCAAATACACCTGTATTAACTTATCAACCCCTGCGGTCACATTTAGACTCACCCAAAATCAATGAATAGTATGGTCTACTGTCATAATTTAGTAGTGAACAAGGTCATATTGCATGTAAAATTATTATAAAATTTTGATTCTAAATCATACACCCCTGAATTCTGACAGTGGACTTAACCATTCTTTGAAATAGACAGGTCCAAATGTAACATCAGGGGGTTGACGAGTTGACATTGATACTGTTGTATAACTGGTATTAGTTCCACCAAAAATAAACCGACACATGTTTATAAAATAAACAGGAGTCTAAATCAAATGAAAAATGGGGTGACAGGTTAGTTTTTGGGGGACACTGATATTTGAGCTATGACAATGCGTGGGATTAGACAAAAGCGAAATTATTTATCTGTACACAACTCCCTTTCTTTTTTGGAAAATAGATAGTACGATATTGTTTTGGTTTTTGATACAGCCACTTTAGGCCAACATAAAATACATGTGTAATATGTGTGTTTCCAGTTACTTGATCAACTTGCCTCAATCGGTCACGATCTCGAATATTTTATTGACGTTGGATCGGGAAAATTAATCCGGAATTGCCTTTGAATCGCGTTTTGAAAATGCCTGATATCAATGGATTTTTTAAGTTATGAGTATGTCATGTTTTAATTTTTGAATTTACTCTGAGGGGGGGTAAATACAAAAATTAAAAGTACTTGCTGTAAAATTACAGCTGTTGAATAGTCAAATAGTCAAAGAGAGACAAGAAAAAATATATATTTTTTTCAAATGAAATGTTTTTCTTACCTACCTACCCTACGTCATTTTGGGAATGTTATAGGAAACACACGTACATATCAGTTTATGTAAGTTTTATTGTGATTACAACATACTGTTGTTTGGTCAAGGTTGCTCTAATAAAACTGGTTACATAGCTACAGAGTAAAGACAAACAACATCAAAACAATAAATTGACAATATCATGAATTTCTGGGGGGTGACCTCTACAGAAAGGCGTCATTTTCAGTGTGTTGGCGTAAGTATGTTTACCAAAATAACTTCTATATGACAATAACTGTCTTTCAATAGAGGAAAAATTTAACCTGGTCTACACGAAGAAAACATAGTAACATGGGAATACGGCCGCCACAATATAACTGAAAAATTGTTGAGTATGGCGTAAAACGCTATTCAAAAATCAAATCACATCACTGATGCCCATAAGTTTTCTCCGATTCACATAAGATGGCGGGGCGGGGTAACCTTCTGATTATCATACGAGTGATTCTACTCATTTTTTGGTTTTGACAGGCTGTACGGGGGAAAACGTCTTATTCTTCACTGGATACTCTTTTATGTAATGGTAACAAGTAGGGACGATTACTCTAATCAATGCTATTTTAATACTACGCTTTATTTACCTAAATGATTGCAATGCTAACACATTTGTTTATTTATTTATTGATTTTTTTGTTTGTTCGTTGGTGTTTTATGTAACACTCATCTGGTGGTGGTCAGTTTTTAATGTACAATGTACTCAGGAAGAGACCTCTGAACTTCCACAATTTTTAACTGGCAAAATTCAGTTCCCCACAAAATAGCCTAGGTTCCAGATGGGTTTGAACTCACGCGGACCAGAGGTGAGAGACTTCATGATTTAAAACCTCGATGCACTTACCACTCAGATAAACAGGTCCCCATAGTGCTTACACGAAATCACGTTACTGTCGCATATATTTTGTTTCATTCATCAGTATACGAAATTGCACTCGCTAAATTAATAAAATATTGGATGGATGACTTTATAATACAAGTTCATGTATTACTATGCTAGCCCAATTATATTTCATTCGGTGTATACAATCGCTGCTAAAAATAACCAAACTGACTTTAGCCTATATCTACTCCAAATTGACTTATCGTTGAAAAAGCAACAACAACAATAGTCTTGTATGAAGGTATTCGTGTTTGTGTAGCAGATGACAAGTATTTGTAACCCAATAAATACTATTTTTTTGAAAGAATCTGACAATTGGCGATAATACAGGGGATCTTTAACGACAATGGTCTCCCAAGACAGGGGATCTTTTACGACAGTGGTCTCTCAAGACATGTTCGACTGTTAGTATTACAATATTTCATTACCACTTTGTTACAAAATTTATACAAAGTCAGCATTTCTTTAAAAGCAACGTATAAACCACATTGTCACATAACTAATTAATGCTTTTCGCCACTGAGTGAGTAATCATTAACCCCATTGTTTCAAGGTGTGATGTAAAGTTACCGTACATATATAAGGTCTACGAAGGTAATGTGGCACATCCGGGTTGAGTCAAAATCCAAAACAATACGTTCTACTTTCCAAAAATAGGTTGTACAGGTAAAACATATTGCCTTGCACGGACTAGATGCATTACTGAACTCTAATACTTTTGTGACGACAAATAACCTGTCACCCCTGTTATGATTTGATTTAGACTCGTTGTGTTTGTAAACATGTGCCAATTTACCTTGGTAGACCTTATACATATACATTTTGTATTTTTGTTTATGTTTATGCTTTTGATCTGTTTTCGTTGTTGTTTTTCATTTCCGCCAAGAATTTTTCATTTGCATGAATACGTCGAAATCTCTTGGAAAAGTACAACATACATGTATTTTATCTTCGTTATGGGGGTATTATGCCAATGCTGGGGGGTTTAACGTGCCACGCCTTTCATGATACGGCACTTCAGTAAGTCTCGACCGAAAGACCCGTAATTTTCATATCTAATGCAAAGCGTTTTGAAAAAAAAAGAGAAAACACATTTACTAACTTTTTAAATATTTTTCTTGAATACTTAGTAAATATATTGACTTTGGGCTCTGAGATATGCATTATACTTAGCGTTCTTTGACACATGTGTAAATGACAAGAGAGAAACACAGAGAGGCATGCAAATCATTTGGATACAGTCCCCAAAATGACTAACACCAAATATAGTATATATATACGTTTTTTTAACGGTGATCGACAAGGCTGACATAAGGTTCGTTTGAAATTAAATACTTAGCAGTACATAATAACACATTGAATTTGTTGATAAATGTACCGACAATAATGCAAAATAGTTTACGTGGAATTACTTCGTTTTGATAAAATTTAGAAATTTAAATCTTAAGAAATTATGCGACGATCGTTTTAAATCACAAGCCAATGGAATAACACACACACACACACACACGCACGCACGCACGCGCGCGCGTGTATATAATGCTTTACCACTGAATAAACTTTGAACCAGACTGAGAGGTGATATTTGCAATAATGTTAATATTTAGATGAAAAAACATGGATGTTAGTCTAGTAAATAAGTTTTAACTGTCCGAGCCGTCGTTACGTGATTTATCGCCACGTTTCTTTGTATCTAAACAACCCCTGGAGCTAAACTGTTGTATTTGCATGGTAAACAGTTTTTTCTGATCTTTTCAAAAACACGATCGTTTCAGTGCAATTCTGACAGTAAAGTTATAACCAAATCTCGGCTCGAAAATGTCCAAATTACAGTTTTTAAATTAAAATAGCTTACCGCTGTGTCATGTTGTAAATTTTGAATTTACTGGGCACTGGGTCCACCCAATAAATTCAAATTTGACAACATGACAGCTGTACCAACGCAACACGACAGCCCGAAACGTACTGTGTTAAACGTCACCCTGGCAAATACCTAGTGAAACGTACGCATCCCTTTACTGCGTGAAACAATAACCCAAAGTAAAAGGAAGCGAGTCGGCCATGTATTGAGGATGGGCAATGGCAAGATTTGCTACAGCGAATTGGCATGGCAACCTGAAGGCCAGGGGAAAGACAGTCGACAGAAAAAAAAATAAATAAAAAAAGAAACGTGGATAACTACAACTGAACAGGAACTATCACAGCTGGGTTGGAGGAAAAAACCCGGTTACAATGTATCCGGGAAAAGACATACACGTCATCCCTCAAGTAAACAATCATGTTCCAGGGGTCTCGATTTTCACCTGTCTGTCTAGGGGTGTCAAATTTCAGGCCTCTGATCAATCGGCTACGGACCCCTATCCCGGTATTTTTAAGTACAATACTAATAAATACACCTGATTGTGTAACGTACCACTTGAATTGTTGTCAGTTTCGCATACATGAAACACGACATGAAAGGAATCAGTTGACTTATGCCATAAACTTAGGCCTACAGTATGGTTCCTTGACGAACCACTCCCATAAGTCACGAAACCATGATATATATATACATGTATTTTTCACCAGACACGTGACTCATCTCTGTCGTAGAATATATGTGGAGGGTTCAGTCACTTTTCTTTTAATGTTTCAGACGCGACTCGATTCCGATTCAAACCCTTTGCTCTGTTAATGAACGAGTGCCAAGTGCAAAACATGGACGGACAAAAAGAGCATAAAATACCGATATAATAAAACATAAAAGAACATTCCATTTCAATACTTAGGGGTGAAAGGGTTATGTAAAAGATAAAAAGTTATTGGATTCTTCGCTGTAGACTTGTATAATTTAAAGACCTGTTGGTCCCGTAAACTTTTTATTTGTTTACCAGTTTGTAAGTTTAGAACTGACGCATAACAAGTTTCTACATTTACTTGTGGGACAGAAAAAAAAAATTAAAATATGGTATCAATTTATTCATGAATTTAGACTCTTTATGCAATATGAATTCCTAGAAATCCAATATTAATACAAACATGGAGGTTACTTGAAATATGTGTCACAAATCTTGCATGAATTAAATGTTTCCTAATTAATCATAAACAGTACAAGCATACATTAAAATCAATCGACACGCCTGTGTTACATAAGCTCGTGAAGTCATTATTATGATAATTCGAAATGCAAATGGGTAGAGCATCGCACTTTAAAACACGATGCCACTCATCTCTAGTCAGCGTATTCAAACCCGCTTGTTTTTTGTTTGTTTGGTTTCTTTCTTTTTTTGTTTCGTTGCTGAAGTAGTGTTTTACGCCATACTCAACAAGTTTTTAGATACAAGTACAAGCGGTCAGTTCAGTTTAATTATAAAGTGGAGAACTCAACTACAATGTATTCGAGAATTGACCGAAAGATCTTCCGTGAGTAAACTGGCAAAATTTCTCACAAAATCACTTGAAGTTCAAACGGAGTTCGAACCTGAGTTGACCAGAGGTGATCGACCAGAACTAGACATAAGATGTGCAGTCAGTGTATTTGTAAAATGAGGACAAATCCCAAATATACCATATTTTTTTTTTAAAATCCGAAATTTCGACAAAGCTAGTATTAAAAAATAAATAAATAAATAAAAAATAAAGCATCTTGTTTTCCAGTGTGTCTGGAAATATGATCTGTTGTGTCCAAATCGTTGACTGTTTCTGCGCTTTTTGTTCTCTGAAGGCTATTTTCACTGCTATATGCTTAAATATGTAATCCCAACTTTAGTCAATACTAAATGCGAAAGGGTCGCTTTATGTATGTAAACATCTGTTTAGTTAAATAAAAACAAATGTCATGTATATATGATTCACGTTTAATGTCGAATCTCTCTCTGTCCCTCTCTCCTGTTGTTCCAAAATTGTTATTCAAAATTAAAATATGAAGAACATTAGTTTTATACACGGTATATCAATTAAAACTGAACAAACATTATTTTCAATCAATTTTCCAAATTTTGAATTCATTTAATTTTATCCGAATCACATTGAAACATCCGAATATGTCTCGGGTGATGCGTTAGCCCCAAGGCGATAACGTTACAGTTAAGACAGCTTTATCTGTTTTGTCGCCGCTTGTTAGTATTATCCTGTAGGCTTTTACTCTTTCTTATCGATATCATAAACATATTTAACAAGTCCATAATGGAAATTATGCACTCCGCCCGGAGAAGTTTGATATTTATTACATACAGGAAAATACCAAGTATGTGTCATAATACGATTCAATATCAAATGTGATACAAGTTTTTATCTATTTTTACCTTGATCTATGGAGTGGAACCTCGCCTAAAGACCACATTGCTTATGAGACCACCTCACATTTAAGACCAAATAGTTCCTGTTGCTTGAAATTTTCCTTGATACATTCTAAATTAGTTCATACCTCGATCACTTAAAAGACCACCTCGCGAATAAGACCACTTTGAGTCAGTTGGTTAGGTGGTCAGAATAACGAGTATCAACTGTACATTGAATTAACTAGAGAGATAATTACAGAGGGACCTCGCGTAGTAGATACCATTTTGCATCTTAGACCATATACCATATTCAGCTTCTTGAAAATTTCAAATTTCTTAAATAAGTATGAAATCAGTCCACACAAGTAGTTCACAGACAACCTAGCTAAATGTCGCCTTAATAGCGAGGTTCTAGTATATATATTATATATATATAAATATATCTTTATTACCATTATAGCCGGTTATTTTGAAACCCTGTTTATTTGAAAGAAAAATTCATCCCCCTTCGATTTCAATGTATCCGGGTTCGACTGCATTCAGAACTAAAGGTCATACAACCTCTTGTTATGACTTCCGGTAACTAAAAGAGTGTACTCTTCTCAAATTACTAAAATTGGAAATGAATAAACGACAATGGTACAAAGTTATACCATGTTTCGAAATTTCTGAAGAATATACCGAAACCACTGGTTTTAAGTCCCTTCCAAAAAGACAATCTATTTTAATTTTGTATGCAACTCAGTTGACAAATGAGCGTTTAACTCCTGTCTCGGAAAGGTCTGTAGCCGTATAGGACTGGGCCAATGGTTCCGTTCTCTCACAAAGCGAACCATGCACGGCGAACGTTGTTCAAAATGCGTGACGAGCATTGAATTTGTAAGAAAATATAAAATACTGAATAGTTAAAGTTGTTGATGACGTTATTTTCAAATCAATCAAATTTCAATACAGATTTTATGCATTTAAGTATGGGAAACCGTCAGAAATAAAATTTACATCGAGATAAATAAGCTCTCTGTTTGTTATTCATGCATACATACGCATTTATCATTCTTGTGACATACATTAGACAATTCTTGACAAAATACAGTGAAACGTTTGAATCTTAATTCACAAGTACAGTGATACTTGTATATAGCGACCTCCTTAGGTAGAGAAGAAAATTGGTCTTTATGGGGAGGTGGTCTTTATATAGATGTTGATTTGTACACAGATGGTTCTATTGGGGACAGCAAAAAAAAAAAAAAAAAAAAAAAAAAAAGGTGGTCTTTATACACGGGTGGTCGGTAAAGCAGGTTTTACTGTAAGTATAATTTCGTTCGGTCATTTGGATAAAATTGTTTTATGTTTTAAAAAATGAAGTGCAGCATAACTTATTTTTCAGGTCAGAAACCCTTCATCCCAAATGACCCAAAGTATGTGGATGGTATGGTCTTTTATATTGTTTTAGACCAGTCTATCATGATCTTTAGGGTTGAAAAAGGTTAAAATGTCTTCATATACACTGACTTCTCCTTGGTTTGGCGCAGTTCCATAGACACACTATTGAGTAAGTAATTATAACTTTTAAACGGTCATTCACCTTGTAGTTGACATTTTTGTGAAACAAAAATTCTTTAGGGCCCATATTTCATAACACTTTTTATTATCTTTAAAATTGATATAAATGTTTATTTCTCTTTTTCGTTTAAGGATCTTAACCGCTACCAACATAATACCAAGTGTCAATAAAATGTCAAATAATGAAATATTTCGCTGACAATGACATTGTGACTGTCAATGTGTTGATATATCCACTTGAAACTCAATCAATTATTCACTTAAGACAGGCCTTCAATACCCCGCACATGTTATTTTTCATATGTGTTTACAATACAATTGTTTCGCGCCAGTTTGAAATTACTCCACAAAGGATATAACTGTTTGGATGGTAAAAAGGAGAACCAAAAACGAATGAGATATTGAATTAAACCGGACGATATTTAAAGCGTTGGAAAAGGGAAGGTTGGCCCTCTTTAAATCCGACTGTGACATATATTTGATAATTAAATTACGAAAGTCAAAGACAGCATATTTCTACACAAACGTACGTTTTTCTGACTTTCTGCATGAAATAATTATTTAGAAATAATATGCCTTCTCATTTTCAGACGGTTTCGACGAAATAATTCAAAACGATTAATGTTACCTCACTATCAAAGTTAGCCATTACTCGAAAAAGAACAAGTATATTGAAAACAGAAATGAAAATTTAAATAATAATTTAAAATAGATAAATAACTAGTAGATAAATAAATAACAAATAGATAGATAAACAACTAAATGAAAATATAAATTACACTATGTGTAAACAAATAAATGATAAATAAATATATAATTATATATACAAAAAATAAAAACAAATAGATAAAACGGGTGAAATAATTGAAAATAAATATATCAACACATTACAGTGCATATAGATATACAAATAGATAGATATAGAGCGATAAAATCAATCACATTAGGAACTATGTACTTGAGTTACACTGCCTTTTTTTCTATTGATCTGTAGACTGATCGACAGATCAATACAATGTGATCATCTGATTTATCGATCTCTGTCACAGATATTAATCAAGTCATAGCTTACATCCCATGATAACAAAGACGTTACGTGTTATCGCCGTGTACACTAAAGGCAGTGCATTTCTTTACAAGTGACAGAATCAAATCTCTTTCACCATTTGTGTCTCAAGGCGCAAGACAGAAACAATTATTTATTCGTATTAGCTGCGTCATGTCGTAATATCACTCGGAATTTATGACCACAAATAAACGACAATATTTTCACTTAAATACTTCGTTTCTAATAGCATTGCTGACGGTAATGTTTTTAAATGTTAACAGTTAGCTAGATATTCACATTTTAATGGGCCACAATAAATACTAGTAAACATATGTAAACTTTATACATCACAGATGAGCACACCGCTCGTTGAAGCTTTTGTCATGTTGTAATAAGTTTTGTATTGACATCCAACCAGTGATTGCAAAATTTACAATATGACAATTACCCCCCCCCCCCCATACCGGATCCGGCATACAGTAAATTTCTTTAAAAACTGAAGAAACCATTCGCCAAACGCTCGACGTTAATGAAATATATATATATTTATTAAAAGTTTTTTACGTCACACTCACCAATTCTTCAGTTATATAGTGGCAGTCAGTTTTAATGGTGAGGAGGTAACCTGGTTACATTGAAATTTGTACCCGGTTTGAGACCACCGACCTTTCGCAAGTAAACTGGCAACATTCTTATAAAATCAGATTAAGCTGTAGCGGGGCTCGAATCCGCGTTGAACAGAGGTGAGATACTTCGTGTTATAGATTGCGATGCTCTCACTTGGCCAAGAAGCCCCCCATACAGCGACGAGTCCATAATGAAGATCAAAATTTGCGGCACTTTACCTATAGCTGGTGGATATTCCGCTTAACACGTGGAATGTCGTTGATGTATAACGAATATGTAACAGACAGATGAAGATAAGAAATTGATTTACATGTAAAGTTCAAGTAATCGATACACACACGAGGGCGCGGGAAAACTACGCTAAAAGGATGACATGACTAAAGTTGGAAGTTTATTCTTTGTAAAAAATGCAAATTTTCTTTCCTTTAAATCTAATAATCACTATTAAGACCCCGCTTGCCAGTGTCAACTTCGTGAATTTTTAATTTGTCTTAGTATTACAGTTTTGTAACTCATCTTCATTAAGCTGCAAAGAGACATTCATTTCTGACACGTGCAACGTGCAATAATTAGAAGAAGGGATGACTCTATAGACACAATGACATTGACAAAACCGTTAAGTCAGTTATCAATAAAGAGGGCCTGCATTCCGCATACAAGGGTCGTACATTCTGAAAACAATCAGTTAGTGGGAAGGGGGGGGGGGTATTCATTAAAGTGATAGGGACTCGTATAACTTTTGTTATAACGTAAGTTTCATATTGTGTTTCACGAAGCCAATATTTCCATGGAATATGCACATAAAAAACAACAAAAAACAAACATACAAACAAACAAATAAAATTAAAAAAAACAACTTTCTAATATATCTATAAGATATAATATAAATATACTGTTTTGTTTTCTTGATGGCGATAGTCCGACTAGTGTCATTACAAATAATATACACATGTTCACGTAGTCCATATAAATACAAATAACATGTACTAGTACATCATAATTTATATATATAAAAAACAAAAGAAAACCAAAACGATACGATAACATATCGACCCTGAATTATCTAAATAATTATTATATTGACCTCATAAACATTCAAGTGAGCATTGCGCTTTGACATTGCGTCAAAAGCTCAGTATCCCTGATGAATTAAGAAATCAACCTAAAAATGTATTTCCAAGATGCACAGAGATCGACACAGACATTTACTAAAACAATATACCACAACTACAATTCTTGTCCCGAAAGGTATATATCTATAAAGGGAAAATACTGGATGTTTATATATCATAAAGGTTGACCAAGGTCAAACTGTCTGATGATGATAAATGCCCAAACACCGGCCCTACCTAACATATATGCAAATAATATACTCGGGGTCAACACGGCATTACGAACAATATGAAGCGAATGAAATATAATTCAATTAGATCGAGAAATGATTACAAAAAAACTTTATATGAAAGAGATAGCAGCAAGCTTCTACGTTTTCCTTTTCTACAACGAACTCGTATCTTTCATACGTACAGACGTAGCAGGTATATATCAACGATTATAACATAGATTAAAATAATGAGATTGATAACACTTCCAGTTAACGGGCAATATTTATGGATTGTATGTTTTCGAGTCGATATGTCGCTAGTTTTAAGCACGCCCAAAATGCCTCTAGTCTTTAGATGACAAATATTACGCAAGTGTGCATTAAACTGGAAAATTATATGCATTTGAAAATAACAAGACGCGTTATATATTTGTCTTAACGATACAGAAAAATCCAAGCAATAGTAAAAAGGTTGTATATTGCAATTCGGTGTCGTGAAAAATAGAGAAATAGCCGCGAGCTAACCTTGGCTTGTCTATTTTTCAGTTTTCTCTTTTTATCGTATATAGAACGATATGCAATATACGGACAGAAGACATGATAAAAACAAGTCTTACAGGAAGGTGAACCCAGTATAATGGTTTGCCACCAGCTATTTCAACATAAAACTTTGTGATATGTCACTGAAAATTTTATTAAGAACAGGAAAAGACTATACATTTGTTAAAAACCTTTGATCGTCCATATAAGTTAATGTATTTACAAGCAAGCTCATAACAACAGAACAGACCGTTGTTTTTTATTAGACGAAAGTGAATAACACACCGCTCTTTAGCTTCTGATTTGAATTCGTGCAATAATTAAAAAAAAAAGAAGTAATTAATTTGTTTCGTTTCCGTTAGTGCCATACCTTTGAAAATTTACCAAAAACGAATACCATAAAGCTTACATATTTTGTATATATCAAGAATTATGAATATCAATTACAGTTGAACTTGCAAACTTTCATGTGGGGAAAATGGAAAGAGGAAAAAAAAAAAACTACAATACCTTCGGTACCGGTAACGGCATTACACAGAGAAAATCCTAGAAATATCCAGAAAAATGAACAAAACTCCATTTTAGAGGTTAAAATTTGATGTTCTACGTAGAGTTTCTTTTGTAAAATTTTATCACTTCGTGTGTACGCCCCTTGTATTTATTAACACAATGTTATTGATATGCGTATTATCCAAAACTAAATTGCATGTAATATAATTACTTCTTTTTCGTCATTGACATATGTAATAGTCTAAACCGGACAGCGGTTCAGACTAGCCACTTTTTCGTCTCCATGTATTTCTGCGAAATATACAAAATCCGTCAACTGTCCAGAAGAAAATTTTTGATGAAGTATTTCACTTGCGGTACCAATCGTCACGGTAGGTGAACGACGCAAAACTTTATGACAAGGACTCTGAAACGTCATATATTATTCACCAAAAAAGTAGACTTTTTCACGCTTCATTGCGTTAGGGTTACAATAATGACAGAGGCAGCGTTGCATAAAGCGTTTG
>BROG01000021.1:2010000-2202500 GCA_030159075.1 Atrina japonica
TGTATTTGCCGCCATGCTCATTTGTTTACAAGTTGTCTCAGATACACTAATGAACGCGCCTTTACTTTGAAGAGTTCCACTAATGGAAATAAAACGTCATTACACCAACTAGATTGCCATTTCATCTTCATAAAACCTGTATTAAAACCGTTTCGAAAACAAATATGTGCCACGAAATATTTTTAAATTTTGTATTACAAGATTTGCCGGAAGCAGAGACTATAAAAATGCAATTACCAAAATGGAGACCATTAGGACGTCTAGGACCGGAAGTCACCAATTTTGTAGTATTTCAAGATATTGCAAAACACTCATAATTTATGCTACAACTGCAAAGAATCGGTAACTCAAAATTTCATTTAGTGAATACTGGTACAAAAGTCATATTGACCGTAAACATTAAAGAACCGTCGACCTCCAACATTATTTCAATTCTAAATTCATCAGAAGCTAAGATAATCAACTTTTTATAGTGGTTACTCTTAGATGGATTTGGATATACCTTTAAAATTATTATATGGCCTAGTATGATACCACTTTTACACATATTTTAAACTGGAGCTCAAATGATGAAGTCTAATTCACAGAAACGATCGTCTTGAGCATTATAACTTTGGTATTATGTTTATAATATTCCTATAGGTTAAAACAACCTATCATCAAGCAGTTTGCATTTGTGTATGAATATTAAACTCATTGATACCAAAGTTTTAATCTGCAGGATGAACAGGACACAATATACAAATCTGGTGAATATTGGACAAACACGGGAATGATTGTACGTGGACTTATTGAGATATATAAGCATTATCTGCAGATTAAACGGTATGATATCGAAAATCACAATAATCATGTTTGTTGTATATTTCAGTTGTCCATTTCCCGGCCATATCTATATTGAGGAAAGTGTAACGCTTGGAAGCACATGGGATTGATTGATTCTTTGGTATCTTTGTAAGTAAAGCTTTATTCAGACTAACTGGTCAGTATGTTTTTGAAAAAACATACTGACCATTCTAGACCATGGGCTGAGTGTCTGTTCACGAACAAATTTATTGTAAATGTAAAACAAAATATTTCTCTGATTGTTTTTTTTTTTAGATTTATAACTATAGCACCCATGAAAAGAAGGCATTGCATATACCATATTTGAAGTAGAGACATTTGTAATACAATACGAAATATTAAATCAATTTCATCTTATGCCCAAAATTGGTTTCCTTGACATATATTACTTTTAGTTGATGTAAATTCTGATTGAAAAACGTGTATATCAAAGCTATGTACCGAAGAGGTTCTAATACTGTGAATCAGTAAATTAGTGTTATTTTGCGAAGTATAAAAGTTCGCACATATTCACCAAGAGTGCAGTTTGCGAATTTAAATAACCAGCAAATATTTGTAAATATTTGTAAAATAGTTTTTGTGTTTATAAACCGTTGTCCCCGTAATCACCAAAAAATTGTCTGTCAACCAAAGCGTTTTTGAAAACAGCAATTCTACTGTTATTATAATAACCCTTTCACCCCTACGTTTCTAGATGGTACTCTGTTTTTTTTTCTGTTGTTTAGACTGGTCTATAGTGGTCAATAGGGATGAAAGGGGTTAGTATAAAAGACATTATTTAGTCATACTTGAAGCATATAATGTTATGTCTCTTTTAAACCAATCCATGGATTTTCTGAGGTTTTTGTTTATCAAACAATCACCAGATTTGTATGTTCCCCCTGGGATATCTTAACAATTATATCTTTAGTATCTGTGCTTTTAATATCAATATGCAGTTTCAATATTACCGCTTTTACTCGCAAAATTCACGTCTTTTACAGCATTATAATCGCGAATTTATGTGTTCGTGAATATGTCTGAATAGATGAATACGCGAATTAAAATCGTCGTGAAATGTAAGCGAATTACATCAAAAGACAGCGATCATATTTAATTTGTAGGATCATGGCTTAGATTTGGTGAGTGAAATTAATTAAAATGCTAATACATATTAAACAATTCTGTGAATTCTTTTGATTTTTAAATTAATCTTTTAAGAGATTTTAATTGCCAAAATTGAACACTGCGCATGCGTGCTACTAATCATTCAAAGTTGATCTTTCACCAAATGTTTGAAAGTGAGATCACAAATTTATTTTTGAAAATAATTACATATATTTACACAAAATGATAAATTAAATGCCTGTAATTCAACATTTCCTGAAGCAGTCCCCATAATCTACATCAAGAATTCATTACAGAGTCTCTAAGATATTTTGATTCTTTTTCACATCTCGGCGTATCTTAAAGACGGTCATTTTGAAAAAAACAAAATTAATATTTCGCAATTAGACCTAAACTTTGATAAAAAAACTAAAACCATATATCGCTGTAGAAAATTTTAACATACCACGCATATACTTACATAGCCTAAACTTGATGAACTACGCCGATGATTGATATTTCTTGCACTCATGTAAGAATGAAGTACCAGTCAATAATCAAAACTCAAGTTCATTATAACACGACGAATTAGATGTCCAAATGCTCTCAACATGAAGAACAATTACGAATCCCAAACGGGATAAGACCAGGTGTCTGGAAGAAGTCAACTCCGCTATTGCTCACATTCGATTTCTTTTCACAAATTAAGACATTTTATCAATTTCGTGTTGCACCCCGGGATTTTTATTTGTATAAAACATTTTAAACAAGTTTTAATGGAATTGAAAAATGCAATGCAATAAGTCTGTTACCAATATCTTACTAACGTTTTAAATATTATAAACATAATACCAAAGTTATAATGCTCAAGACGATCGTTTCTGTCAATTAGACTTCATCAATTGAGCTACAATAGTTTTTCTAAAGAGAAAGTGGTATCAGACAAGGCCAAAATAATATATCTAAACGTATAGCTAAAATCTGTCTAAGAGTAACTACTGTAAAAAGATGACTATCTTAGCTTAAGATAAATTTGGAATTTTTAAAGTAATATACATTGACAGTGTGTATCTTGAATGAACGAAAACTCGAGTTGAAAGTCGTCTATATTGACAGTGTATATCTAACAAGAATAATAACTGGAGTTGACAGTCATCTGCATTGAGAGTGTGTATCTAGAATGAACTGTGACTGGAGTTGAGAGTCGCCTACATTGATAGTGTGTATCTAGAATGAACTGTGACTGGAGTTGAGAGTCGTCTACATTGATAGTGTGTTTATAGAATGAACGGTGACTGGAGTTGAGAGTCGTCTACATTGATAGTGTGTTTATAGAATGAACGGTGACTGGAGTTGAGAGTCGTCTACATTGATAGTGTGTATCCAGAATGAACGATGACGGGGTTGAGTGTCGTCTACATTGATAGTGTGTATCTAGAATGAACTGTGACTGGAGTTGAGAGTCGTCTACATTGATAGTGTGTATCTAGAATGAACTGTGACTGGAGTTGAGAGTCGTCTACATTGATAGTGTGTTTATAGAGTGAACGGTGACTGGAGTTGAGAGTCGTCTACATTGATAGTGTGTATCTAGAATGAACTGTGACTGGAGTTGACAGTCGTCTACATTGATAGTGTGTTTATAGAATGAACTGTGATTGGAGTTGAGAGTCGTCTACATTGCTAGTGTGTATCTAGAATGAACTGGGACTGGAGTTGACAGTCGTCTACATTGATAGTGTGTTTATAGAATGAACTGTGATTGGAGTTGACAGTCGTCTACATTGATAGTGTGTATCTAGGATGAACTGTGATTGGAGTTGACAGTCGTCTACATTGATAGTGTGTATCTAGAATGAACTGTGCTTATAGAATGAACTGTGATTGGAGTTGAGAGTCGTCTACATTGATAGTGTGTATCTAGAATGAACTGTGATTGGAGTTGAGAGTCGTCTACATTGATAGTGTGTTTATAGAATGAACGGTGACTGGAGTTGAGAGTCGTCTACATTGATAGTGTGTATCTAGGATGAACGAAAACTGGAGTTGAGAATTTTCTATATTGACAGAATGTATCTAGAAAGAACGAAAGCTGGGGTTGACAGTCGTCTACATTGACAGCGTGTATCTAGAATGAACGATGACTGGAGTTAAGAGTCGTCTATATTGACAATGTGTATCTGGAATGAACGATGACTGGAGTTGAAAGTGGTCTACATTGACAGTGTGTATCTAGAATGAACGATGACGGGGGTTGAGTGTCGTCTACATTTACAGTGTGGATCTAGAATGAGCGATGACTGGAGTTAAGAGTCGTCTATTTTGACAGTGTGTATCTAGAATGAACGATGACTGGAGTTGAAAGTCGTCTACATTGACAGTGTGTATCTAGAATGAACGATGATTGGAGTTGAGAGTCGTCTATATTGACAGTGTGTATCTAGAATGAACGATGACTGGAGTTGAAAGTCGTCTACATTGACAGTGTGTATCTAGAATGAACGATGACTGGAGTTGAAAGTCGTCTACATTGACAGTGTGTATCTAGAATGAACGATGACTGGAGTTGAAAGTCGTCTGCATTGATAGTGTGTATCTAGATTGAACGATGACTGGATAGTGGTTACTCTCAGTCGGATTTGGCTATGCATTTAGGTTTATTATTTGGCTTTGTATTACACCCTTTTCCCTTTAGATAATCTATTTAAAATTGGTAGAAATTGATAGAAACGATCGTCTTGAGCATTATAACTTTGGTATTATGTTTATATTATATATAAGTCGTGTGAATATAGAAAGAACGAATATTGGAAATGTGGGCCGTCTACATTGGTAGCGTGTATCTACAAAACCGATTACTGTAGGTGAGAGCCATCAACATTGGCAGTGTGTAGCTAAAAAAACGAATACTGTAGGTGAGAGCCATTTATATTGGCAGTGTGTAGCTAAAAAGAACGATTACTCAGATAAGACTACTGTCTTTTTAAGTTATGGGACTGATCTTCTCTTTGTGTATAAGTATAATGATGATACATGTAATTTGAGTTAAAAGTTATGGGATAATTATTTAAAACATGATGCATAAAATTAAGTGTATTCATGTGCACCGATTTCCCCCGAATTTAAAATACGTAATGATAAGATGTATCATATGTGATAAATGTAAACATAATAAGGCAATATTTGAAGTCGCCAGCCATACACAAAACACTACAACTACTAATTAGTCATTTAAGCCTTATTCACAACCGGACGCACGGGTTTTTAAATCGTGCATCCTCTGCGTTTTTCGCCGTAGATGAGAGTCGTGGAGGTCGTGGGGCAGAAAAAAGTAGCAGTCAATTCGTAAGTTGTGATTAAGAACGTATGTTATTGGGAAATCGCAGAGTTTGTTGGGCATGCTCAACAACCATCGTACGTGCTTACGGGTAGTCTGCGTGCTCGAAAATCCGTAAGATGGCTGTGCGAGGCCCGTAAGTTCCTTGGCGTGTTTTGCCGTACATACCCCGTAGAGTGAAGTACGGCCGGTTGTGACTGAGGCTTTACATGTAGTTCTCGTATAATCAAGCACTGTACATATTTCATACGTATTTATTTACTAGTGATATGCATCGTTTGAGTTATGTACTTTATTATTTTGTTGTTGTTTAAAACTATTGATCGGTTTGTTTGTTGTTACGGCGTTTGTGAATGTAGAGGCGCGCAGTGTTTAGCAATGGAGAGAAATCCTCGTTATAAAGTACTAGGGAAGTAAGGCGATAAACATTCCTTTGAGCTAATACAAAAGTCACAAGCTTACTGTCAGTGTTGCATGCAACATTGGTCCCCTGCCACATTCACAGTTTTGAAGAAGTCAAGACGCTGATTGCAACATTGGCCTGGATAATTGAACTAGTTACCTAATATATACTTCCATAATAGATCCCTTGATGAAGTAGGTTCGTATCAAATTGCATTCAAATACATACTTATTGAAGTTAACATTCCTTTGATACGAAAAACGCAAGACCGGAAAACAACGTGAAAAAAAATCCCGTCATCCCTAACTGAAAAAGTCATCTGGACACCAAAATATTATCATTTAAGAAGAGTTTTTAACTAACAGTGACCTATATATTTGACCTATAGACCCTATACATAATCGCACACTAGCTTCATAAGCTAACGCAGTATGAAGTTGATTCATTTCTGGCATGTAAAACTAAAGCTATTATTAGCAACACTGACATTATACAACCACATGCCCAAACTAGACATCCTTAACACTGCTTCAAACTGCAATAAAATCGATCATCACTTTCTCAAATTATAATCCGAAAATTATCACCAGGAAACCAAACAATTGTGATAAACATGTATTTTGAGCATGTGACTTAATATACTTGATATTACTATACTACATGACCTTATAAGGTAATATATAATCAAGTTTCATTCATATCTGGCATCTGTAACTCACGTTATCATCTGGAATCCAAAATATAGCTATGTCTATTTTGAGCATCATTGACCTTCATAGTTAATCAATTGATCCCAAACACAATACCAAACTAGATAACATTTTATAAGCTAACCTTGTATCAAATTTCATCCATATATATATATATATATATATATATATATATATATATATATATACCTCATTTTTCGGAGACTATCCAGAAAGACAAACAGACGGACAGACAGACAACGACAAACAACACTATAATAATAGTAAGGACGGTAAGGAGACTATTTAGAAATCTGGTGAACGATGGACAAACACAAACCTCCGAAAATACAAAGGTGGGATCAGGTGTCATGATGAAGTAAGAATCCCCTGTTGACCGGTCACATCTAACGCGTGTTCACAGTCAAATCTAAATGAAGGAAGTTAGGAGTAAATCCTCTTCACAATCGATATAGACGGTAGGTACAACAACCACGAACAGGTAAGTTTATAATTATCTAAAGTACAAGCATGTATAAGACTCTCGCTTATTAGAGGTGAAACGGCCGTGTTCTACGGCACGATACTCAAATATTTCAAAGCTAAGTAGAATTGTTAAAAATTATGATACTTTTAATGCCATGGTCACGTCGGTTCCTGACATATGCCAATTAATGACATAATGAAATTTCCTTGATTCAGCAAGTTTGAACGATATGGTCACGTAGTTTGAACGATATGGTTACGTGGTTTGAACGACATGGTCACGTGATTTCTACGACATTTACAGAGAGTTCCTTTTTGAACAAATAATGTAAACGCCAACATGTTCAGGAAGACTCTCACCTCTGGTCAGTGCGGGTCGAGTCTCACTGGAACCTAAGCTTATTTTGTGAGAAAGTTAACAGTTTACTTGCAGAAGGACGTTGGTCTCTCCCCAACACGTTCAGACAACCACTATGTTTTGAATTTCTTTTAAATTAGAAGAATTGAATTAGTGTACGCCACACTAAACAATTTTTGAGTTATATGATGGAGGCCAGTTTTTAATGGTGGAGGAGAGAGCCCGGTTACAATGTACCTGGGAAAAAATCCGCTTCTGTATAAAAGACACTTGATTTTAAAGGTCATTCAAACATAACCTTTTGTTTACTATTTCATAATGCATAAACCTGTTTATAAAAACCACCTGTCTATAGTGGCTACTTTTGTTCCCTAGAGTAACCTTTATAGACAAGTTTGACTGTACATTACAGAAAAGTATAACATTCTCTGATATCCATATATTGGTAGCATAAGTACGCATATAACTTTACAATTAGACTTACTCTTGTAACCCCTCTTATTTTATGTACATGTATTTATTTCCTTATTTGTTTTGTGCTATCATCAGACCGATTCATACTTATTTTTGTAAATTACCAATCATTGATGAAAATGCGAACACGAAACTCATCTATAAACTTAAAATCAAAATTGTCTTCTCCATGTCTCGTTGGATTGATATAATGAAATGTCCTATATTCAGATTAAGTTCTAATTTACACAAAAACCAGAGAATTATAAGAAAACATGATAAAATATGTTTCTATGAAATAAGGTAAGTGTTACCTAGATTGATTGTGATGACGTCATAAATGTCAACAAGGATCAGTTACTACCGCAAACATAAACACTTGTGGCTAAGAATATTTAGCAACAAGGAATTTAAATTGATGAGGTAATTAATACGGTCAGATTCGTCATAATCATGTGACATGTAATAAATACATTTGGTTTTTTAATAAATTTTCAGAGACATCGTTTTCGTACACAAGTATAAATAACAAACACTTAGAAATAAACAGTAAATAATATGAATCAGTAAGTAATTACAGAATATAATAATAACTTTTAAAGACATACAGCCGAACCCGGATGTATTGAAATTGAAGGGGGAATGAACTGTTCTTTCAAATAAACAGGGGATTCAAAATATCCGGGTTAAAATGGTAATAAAGAAATTCAGTCGGTGAATCAAAAATAATTTCAAAGAAAGTGGGATTCCAATGTAACGGGGTTCAATATAAGTGGGTTCCACTGCATTATGGTAAGTAAAATCTGAGTACATGTGTACTCATTTCTCTTTTTATCACGTGCCACCTCATTATCAAAAGCTATTCGGAAATATATTCCAATACAGGTAAAACGAATTCAGACTTTTGATTAAAATACCGTATAAGCAGAATTTTTAACAATGATTCAATTTTGGCATTATGAGAGAGAGTGTTGAGATCGCTAAAATTGAAAATCGCTAACAATTCATTCCTTGTTCAATTTGTTGATGGAAATAATAAAATCACCATAAATTACTGCTCGCTAAAGTATATATCGTTTTCAAGGGTAAAACGCTAAATTAGCGTCACGCTAAAAATGTTGAATTAAAATTTCGCTAAAAATTTACTTATACGGTAATCAAGCAAGTAAATATTTTGAGCCTATGATTGATTCGTCTTCAGTACTAAAATTTGAATTCGACAATAATTGTTCTAGTGCTGTTTACTCCCCCAGGGTACTAGTACCTGATTGTTTGTCCAAAGAAATGCGGGTGTACGGGATGGTAATTAATCAATCGATCACATTGTTTACTACTGTCAAAATTCGTCTCCTTAATGGATGGAAAACAAAACAAGCAGCAGCAGCAACAACAACAACAACAACAGTAAGTAACGTTTCGGAAAATTTTATAAACATTGCACTGGAAAATTGAATCGATAAGATAAATGGAATTAAGTTTAGATAAATGTTCTGTCGTTTAAATACTTAAAGTGCCACCACTCTCCTGTATCTGTTTTTTTAATCCGGTAATTGTTACATTCATATTTCATGCCGTATATGTAATAAACTGCTTAACCGGAAGTAATAATGGCCAACATTTCTCTTTAAAATTGCACACTATTATAACGAACCGTGACGTAACGGAATAATCGAAATAATCTATTACAAATTGATGGAGTCTAGTTTTTTTTCGTGACACAATTAATAATTTGACTCGACGTCAGGAAATGAGAAATGACCATGGCGATTGCAATCAAGAGATTTGTAAAAAATTCGTTTATTCACACGGACAATTAAAAAAAAATATTGTATATATCTTGCTTATTGACATTTAGTATAATATTCATTTTAATATAAAAATCACTATTATATTCAAAGTTACATTCTATGCTGATATACGTTTTATCCATATATATCTTAACAGTCTTCTGTTTAAAGTTAGTGGTATATTAGTCCTGATATTTCAAACACCATATCTCTCTCTCTCTCTCTCTCTCTCTCTCTCTCTCTCTCTCTCTCTCTCTCTCTCTCTCTCTCTCTCATGAGTAAATGAACCTTTAATGTATTACAAGTCGAAAGTAAATCTGAAATATATAGTTTATAATGGTACAATTCATACTCTAAATCCGGAATCTTTCGCAGGTATTTATTTTCGCGATACACAACTTTTTAATATATCCGTGAGATGATATTTTTGCGATTCTGAATGTCCGTTTCATCATACTATTATCATACTTCATAACGCGATTAGTTTATTTTTGCTAGAGAGAGAAAGTTCTCGCGAAATTACACGAAAATAAAATCCTCGCAAATAAAACCAGATTCACCGTAGCAGGAGGTGTAGCTCCAATACTTTCTAAAGTCGTGACGTCAGAATGGTTTGGTAAACTGATTGGTCAATTTTTCTGTAAGTTTCGTTTTTCGTATCTATAAAATACATTGGGTCTGAAATCTTTTGTATGTCAAAACCTTCGTCTATCAGTTCCAGTTTTTTGTGTTTCATTGTTTGAGTGATTATAAATTCATCCATGAAACGGATAAAGAGAGGTCGGGCGTAGGATGGAAGATGGCGATTACATTGTAAGTATATCTGACGTAGTTTTTCACTGGTTACCTCCCTTTCTCCTTTTAACTGTATTGCAGCCATTCCCGCTCTTCCGTCACTCCCTAAAGAGATAGAAGTTTTATTGTAGAACAGCATAGCTGGCATATTGCCATCATGTTTAACTCATTCACCCCTAAAGATACATTTGGACTGGTTAACATAATTGATTTGCAGAAGAGTCCATTGTTTTTTTTAGAGCTTAATGAGTTAAGCAAATCAAAAGGTCTGAGTTTTGTCACTCCCAACAAAGATAATGATAGTAGGTAAGTCTGAGACCTTTTTAATAATGAAATATAAATTTAAATCTTGTATACGAGTACATGTATATTGCAAGATATAAAGAATCGTGCGTATTGATATTGAATCATTCAGACGCTGATGACAAATTTCGGGCAGATTTTTAATTGAAATTTGTAAATTCAAATATCTAAGGAAAGTGAGAATGGTAGAAAAATTGTTTTATAGGTAATTCTTAAAATTTAAGGAAAGATGTGTAGTAAATTTGAATTAATTCTACGTCAAATCTCAATCTATCCACAATTCAGTATAAATTGATAATTTGAATAACTAGCATCGATGTTAGACCCCCTAAGAACTTTCAAGTAATACGTCGTCATCCTAACGATAAATCTCGATATTGATATCGTTGTAATATAACTGGTTCTAAATAGTTCTTGGAAGTGTAATTACCTGCCCGCTGCGCAGTCACAACTACCTCTTTCAAATTCGAAAACTGCAGCTTTCTTGGAATATATATATATATATATATATATATATATATATATATATATATATATATATATATATATATATATATATATATATATATATGGGACGAAGTTGTCTTTGTTAAACAATTATTTCGTCTTTACCGCTATTAGATTCAAGGCAGACATTATATCTAATGAGAAAATGCTGCAAGTGCTGTAAGTTAATTTTAATATATTTACGAACATGGATACCTGGGATTGTTACGCCATAGACGTTGACGTCATTTATGAAATCTATCTCTGATAACACGTGGGCTACCTCAGTTGTTGATACATTCTCTCCTTTCCACCTGTAATTTAATAAAAAGGAAATCAAAACAAGATGCTAACAAAGTAGTAAGTGCACAAACTGTAAAATTTTCAATTGATCAAAAGAGACTAATTTCGAATGAAAAACTGAAAAATACAAAAGTCCATAAAATATATAAATATACAAAATTCCAAAAAGATATACAAAGTCCATAAAACATTATAAAGATACAAGTGAGAAATACAAAAGTCCATAAAATACAGAAATACAAGTGAGAAATAAAACAATATACAAAGATACAAGTGAGAAGTAGAGAAGCCCATACATTACAGAAATACAAGTGAGAAAAGCAGAATTCCAAAATATATACATAGATAGAAGTGAGAAATGCAGAAGTCCATAAACAATATACAAAGATAGAAGTGAGAGGCAGATGTCCATAAAATATACAAAGATAGAAGTGAGAAATGCAGAAGTCCTTAAAATATACAAAGATACAAGTGAGAAATGCAGAAGTCCTTAAAATATACAAAGATACAAGTGGGAAATGCAGAAGTCCATAAAATATACAAAGATACAAGTGGGAAATGCAGAAGTCCATAAAATATACAAAGATACAAGTGGGAAATGCAGATGTCCATAAAATATACAAAGATACAAGTGAGATAGGCAGATGTCCATAAAATATACAAAGCTACAAGTGGGAAATGCAGAAGTCCATAAAATATACAAAGATGCAAATAAAAAATGCAGAAGTCCATAAGATATACAAAGATGCAAATAAGAAATGCAGAAGTTCATAAAATATACAAAGATGCAAATGAGATATGTAGAAGTCCATAGACAATATACAAGCGTACACGTGAATAATAAAGTCAGAAGTCCATATATCAATATAAACATACAAGTGCGAATTAAAGAAGCGGGAGAAGGTGTCATGGTCATGTCAGTATCATCCGTTAACAGGTTATATCCACTTGATTTTCGTGAATAGATTTAAATACGAAAGTTTCAAACGTTTAAGCGCCGAAATTGTCCATGCACGGAAGAAATCCGATTCAATGTAACATTTGCGACGGGTGTTGCATACAAACAGGGGACGCTGACTCCTTCCGGACAGTTCCGGTCCCATCCCGTTTGTCATTTGCAATACATCTTCATACTGAAAACGTTATTATATCCGATTTGTCGTATTCTATCTATTCTTGCGGAAGGTCGGTGGTCTTTACCCGGGTAAGCGGGGTTTTTCCTCCACCTATAAAAACTGGACGCCATCATATGACTGAAAGATTGTTGAGTATGGCGTAAAATAAAAAATCAAATCAAATCAAGTATTCTATATATTGGTACTTCTTTATTTTAACTTATGTTACCAAAACTGACCAGTGAAATTGATAAAATTAAGAACAAGATTATGTATCGTTTCACACATTTTCGAAACACACAAATCCTGTTTTTACTGAAATAATATTTGATTTGGATAAACATAGTTGGTTAAATTCTAAACTCCTTAAAAGATAAGTCATCTTTTGACAGTGGTTACTTTTAGACGGATTTGGCAATAGATTTAAGTTTGTCATTTGGCCTTGTAATTCAAATTCACGGTCATTTAACTTCATTTTGAAAATTTCAACTCTAAATTGGGAAAAAATGCATTGCATTTGCATTAGAAATGGGGCATTATATCGGCCACGTATGATGATTTGTGTGGATATATATATATATATGACATCATTGTATATATATATATATATATATATATATATATATATATATATATATATATATATATATATATATATATATATATATATATATATATATATATATATATATACAATGATGTCATTCACCTGAAGGTGTCTCCGATTCTATCCCGAAAATAAACGAAGTAATCGTTATCCAAGTACACCGTATCGCCGAAATTAAAGAAGAGATCACCATCTTGAAAGGCATTACGGACAATTTTCTTTTCGTTCATTTCTTGTGTCCCCAGGTAAAATCCAGAGTGAGTGGGTGGTATACCGGACAAAAGTATTCCTTCTTCACCTAGGATAACAAAGTAAATAAATATGATATTAAAAACAAGGAACTTTTATAGGTAGGTAGGTAGGTACTGTGTCCCTGCAAACCTAGAAAGTATTTTTTTTAAGTTTAAATCAAAGAAACCATAAAATTATCAATATTATTTTTATTTTACTTAAAGAGGGTCATAATCGTAATCAATTCTGATATTCAACTATGAAGAAGATCATCCAATACTTGAGATACCAGTTAAACCCTTTATGATTTTCTGACCTTGATTAGCGGTAATGGCAGGGACCATTGTTGTTGTTGACTTTAATTGGAAATGTCTATTATTTTTATCGGAGTGTATACATTTCACCATAAACACTGGATTGAAAGTACTGACAAAACATCCCTGCACGTGAAATGATTCTTCCGTTGACTTGCGCACAATAACGTTTTTTGTAAACATCCGGTCTCATTTCCAAGAAGGATAAGGAATAGAATTTAGCGATTGGTGACTATTTAAGATTAACTGTATAATTGAAACATAATCAATAGGCTTAAGAGTTTATGACTGGTTATATTTATTAACTGTATATAAAATGTTCCATTTTTACGAAATATTTAAAAAAAAACTTTCCAAATTTTCTGAGACACACAGTAGGTATGTAGGTAGATAAGGGTGTATCCATGTCTTGGTCTACCAAAATAAAGTGGCACATTAAATTTTGCGTTCTGATATATTTTAGAATAGGGGTGCACTGGTAACATGACGCCACGGATTTCTGAAGCTCTAATAATTTTGTGCAATACTACCCTGTCACCCTTGCTATGATTTAATTTAGAATCGTCGTGTTTGTAAAAATGTGCAGTTCTCTTGATGGCACTATTTTGCATGTAAGTGTGCAATTGTTTCATATTGGAACCTTGCCATCAAGACCACCAAAATGACCGACTCAAAGTAGTTTGATTAGTGTGTTTGGTCTTTTTTTGTTTTATAAAATACATAACACAAATATGCAAATCTGAGTATTGTTTCCAGATAACCCCTCTAATATAGAACAATGTCAATGGTTTACCTATAACGTATGGGTGATGCATAGACAGGAAATTATAAATATCTCTTTTACAATATGTTAGATTTCATCTATTGAATCGAGAGACTTGAGATGCAGTTCAGCTTAAGATGCAATTCAAGCATAAGGCAAGTATCAAACACAAGACGGTGTTACGAATCCCGGACCCCTGGGAATTTCAGAGAATAGGTAAGTGAGTATCCCCGCTGACTGGCCGCACCCACATGAACCCGTAGTTAAATGGATTCGGCAAATAAGGTCAGAGATCGGTTTTCAGTAATTTTACGAAATGTTCTTGTTAAGTAAAAATTTACATTTAGCGTGGTATAATTATGTTATGGGTGGTGTGAGATACTTATGTAATATTTACAATAAAAAACAATGAGTTTAAACGGAAATAACATTTTGACCCAAGACGTCGCACTGAAATCGCATCATTAACAAAGAACAAGAATCGGTTTATTAATCAGCCTTGTCGAACCCCTGACTTTACTGGAGGAATCGTCTGATTAGTTTCCTCTATAATTACCATATATTAATGAGGCATTAGCTGTGTTTACCAAAAATATTATTTTGATTTTTTTTCTACTTTTACTACTTGTACTGAGCCGGTCTGGCTCAGTCGGTAGCGCGCTCGACTCTGGATCTTGAGGTCGTGAGTTCGAGTCTCGCCGGTGACAGGTTGGTTTCCTGTCTTTCGGATGAGACAGTAAAAACTGGAGGTCCCGTGTCACAGTAGGTGTCGGTACGTTAAAGAACCCTCACTGCTCAATGGCCGTAAGTGCCGAGCATAGGCCAAAATTTGAAGCCCTTCACCGGCATTTGGTGACGTCTCCATATGAACTATTCTTGAGTGGGACGTTAAACAACAATAAACAAACAAACAAAAACTACTTGTACTTGATGTGTAATAACAAATAAAAATTATACACAGGCAAAAAACATATTTTATTTCTTATATTTTGTGAAAATAAGGTGAGGTACAGTGTGGTATTCATATACAAATAGTAAAGTTGAGTTAATCAGCTGCAAATAAAAAAGGGCCAAAACTGGTTTTCGGAAGTAATTTTCACCAAATATATAGGAATTAAGGACTTCCCATGCTTGTATTTATCATTTGTGTTATTGTATATCAATCAAAGTTGTAAAAAATAAAAATAAATAATAAAAAAAAAAAACCAAAAGCAATGCCCCTTTAAACTGTGTGCATATTTGCAATACTCCATCTATAAACTCTTTGAACTGTTGCATAAAAATTATTAAATTGTGAAATACAAAAAAGAATATACAAAAATGAAAGAGATGTAATGCAAGTATGTTAGAGTTATATCTCTTTGTTTTCTGATTGATAAAATATTATTAACCTTTCGGCTGTGGTTACAGCTAGATGGCGTAGAACTACCACCAGATACCACTTAAAAGAAGATTCTTACATTTTTTCTGATGAAATATATATATATATATATATTTTCCACGTTCTGTCTAGCCATCTTTGGCTCAGTGGCTCTTCGTATGTGGAAATATACAAACTTATAAAAATATAAAATCTTCCATTCACTAAAATGTGTAATTAGAGAAGATTCCGCATCTAAAATAATCTAGATAATGTTGTAACAACTGTGGGAACGACGTCAGAGAATTCCAATAAAATATGGCTGATACATGCGCTATATCATATTGGTGAACGCAGTTTCATTCACATACACAAAAAGTAGATTACCCACAACTGGACGATCGCTACAGCCGGTGTTTGCCTTTGGCGACATGTTAGGCTAAAATTATAATAATAACTATGCTGAAAAACAGTTTTCAGTTTTCTCTCACAAACTGACACAAAAAACGTGTGATGCGATCTAACAGTTATAGATATCAATATGTATTATTAAATTATTGTTTTCTGTAATCGTATCTTTATTTCAAATACACGATACCTGGCTTAATAGTAATGCATCGTCCATTCTTGTCCCTCAACGGTTGTCCTGAGAGTCGGTCAAATTTTACAATGGACATTCCTACACCTTGCCTCCCTCGAACATAGTAGCGCTAAAGTAAGAAACTTAAATGTATCAATTACGAAATTTGACTTTACAGTACGTTACAAATTTATAATTTATGAACAATATATTAGCTAAAATCATATCCCGATAATACATCGACTATACATCTTTAAGAGCAAAGTAATAACGCCGTTGTAATTACAGGTTTGCAAAATTGCAAAAAAGTAAAATAAATGCTCTAAGCGATCGTTTCCCTTAGTTAAGCTAGAATTCGAAATAAAAGCTAGACAAAAAGCCTTGTACAAGTTATATCTATGAAAACGAAGGGTTACATTAGTATAGGATAACCAGCATGTACCGAAATACCAGTAACATCTGTTTTAAATTTACTGAACAGATGAAATGTTATTGACAGAAACGATCGTCTTAAACTTTGGTTTGCAGAATGACAAGTTAAGTATAATATTTATTATATTTACAGTCGTTGCGACTGCTGGTGTATTGTAGATAACGGGTGAGCCACCATTAGGATTGATCCATTTATTTTGTAGGTAACGGCTGAGCCACCACTAGGATTGATCCATGTATTTTGTAGGTAACGGCTGAGCCACCACTAGGATTGATCCATTTATTTTGTAGGTAGCGGCTGAACCACCTCTAATTAACCCATTTATTTTGTAGATAATGGCTGTGACCTATTTATTCTGTAGGTATCGACTGAGCCACTGCTAGACGTGACCTATTTATTATTTGGGGAAAATAAAAGATGCAAGATTTTTCACTAGATATATTTGTTTTAAATCATAAAAAGGCAATGATATGATGTTTAACAACCAGAAATAAGATATTTCAAAATATACTAGGCTCAAAAATTAAAATGTATGAATTTGGCGACTTTCATCATTTTAGTTTATTTAATATTTTTGCTCAGTTATTTTCAAGTCTTTTTCTCATTAATTGTTTCAGAATACATTTCATTTCTAAAACACTGAAAGCTAGTGACGTCTGTTTTTAAGTGAAAATTCTTGACGGCGGTGGGTTGGTGGGGTGTTAAAACAACAATACAATTAAAAAGCATCTGAACCAAACCCATCCCCACCCCACCCCACCCCAAAAATAAATACTATATATCTAGCCTGATTATATCTGCACGGATCATTTGCAAAATACATTCAATTAAGTATTTTATTCAATATCTAGTATTTCAGATCTGATATTATCATTCACTAAAACAGGTTCAAGAACGGAATGAAAAAAGCTATAATAAAAAAAAATCAGATACCAAAGTATAAATCTATAAGATGTCCAAGATATAGGTTAAATCTGGTAAAAGGTGAACAAACGCGGACCTCTGGAAATAAAGAGGTGGGATCAGGTGCCATGGAGGAGTAAGCACCCCATGTCGAATGGTCACATCCATCGTGAGTCCACGGCCAAATCCAAATGAAATACGTGAGGAACGAATCCTCGTCACAATTGGTACAGACGTCTCAAGAACTGCCATCGAACAGGCAAGTCAACATTTCACTTAGTGAAACAGAGTACTTGCAAACAAGACTATTATACCGACCATAAATTTTGCGGAACCTTGACATCAAACGCAGTTTTCGATATCCCTGCGTCATAAATTTGTCAGTGAGTAGTTTACCTCTGTATATGAAATGTCCATATATTGAACACGCCTTGGTATATCGGATCATTCGTGAAATATAAACTCCATATGCGGGTGACTGAGGGAAACTGAAAATCTTGACTATAAGATACCTGTAATTAAGAAAATCAATCGAGTCTGGTTTAGAATATAAATGCTGTCGTCAATTTTAGTATGAGATAAATAGGATGAAATGTCTTACTGAAACAGGCGACCAGCGACCCAAGGCTCCAACTCGGTTACAGTAATTCAACAAGATGGATGTTCCTTCCGTGGCGCCGAAAAATTCATAAATTTGTGGAACTTTAAATCGAGTCTGAAACTCTTCCCATATATCGCGTCTTAATCCATTTCCTATCGCAACTCGTACTTTATGCACGCTATCTAGCGGGTCCTTCAATAAAAGTGATGTAGTTATAAACATTATAAGACTTTGTTCATTCGACGATATTGATTAAAACTGAGGAAACAGTTTGTTTTGATGTAAAAACAAACAACAAATGAAATCAACAACTTTACATTGTTCCAATAGAAATTTGTTTATATACATATTTTATACGTTATATAATGTTATAAATTGTCAATACTATATTAGATAAACTTACTTCCGGTACCCGAAGTAAATACCGACATAATTCTCCAATGTATTGTATGAACGTAACGTTGTACTTCCGGACATCCTCCCAATAATGGCGGGCAGAAAACTTCCGTCGTAACACTATCGTGGCACCTGCATTACCATCGAAATGTTATCAGATTATTTTAAATCGATCGGAATAACGTTAATTTAAAATCTATTTCATAAACTCACTGACGAACCAATAGTCTTAAGTTTTTTCTTTAGCAGGAATATACCTTTTTCGAGTTGTTCCATTCCGTTCAGTTTTGTCGGGAGAGTTTATATTCAGGTCATGTAACTTTAACAGAAATTCAGGTACGATCGCTTCCGGTATTATAATATTCATACTGACAACATTCGGTGATATCTTGTTTCAGTTCATCTGCGAGGAATAAAATTAAGATACCGGTAGATATTCTTTCTTATGAAGATGGCAAGGGACATCACTTGTAGGTTATTTTTCAAATCTTGCCCCTAAATCTGCATAATATTCACACCCTAGGTCATATGCATACGAATAAATGTTTAAGCCGAAGTTATGCTGTCCGCATTTTGCTCTGAAGTTACACACTATTATGACGAACCGTGACGAAGCGGAACATCTCGAAAGTGTCTATTATTTATATATCGTGAACAAAAACAATAACATAATGTTACAAAAAATTCTAAGATTTCGCCATACATACTGAAAATGAATTTCGAGAAACCGGGAAAAATGGGTTCAGCACCTACCACCCTGGTCATTATTTAGAACTGTTCTTCGCTATAATAATCGGAAAAGCTCTAGTTCGAATGAAATATAATTGCGTGGAAAAAGGATTGCCTTTTTTAAACTACGGAAGCGTACTCGGGCAACCTTACGATTTTTTATTTCTCGTTTTTCCAACTCTTTTCTTGGAATTTCTAACTTTATAGTTGACTTTTCATCTGTCAACATTTTCAACTTCTTCTCAAAACTTTTAAAATTTCAGACATTACCAGGTATCTGAAATCAACTCGGAGACCTTCCGCTTGCGAGTGAACTGCGTCATTGCTAGAGGTCAAGAAAATAACAAAAATGTTATGTATTTCCATTATTTAAAACTACATAATCTCATTCCAATGATATAGTTAGATGACGCATTGCCAATGTTCGTATCATTCCCTGATCTTGGTACGTCATTTAAAAATTAGGTCAGGTGTAGAGTCGAGTATTTCTGGGTATAGAAATTGACGTATATTTTATATACATTGTAATTATTGTTGACAGATGACAAGGGCACGCAATAGGTCACATGACTAAATCAGGTGACCCAAAACGACCTGCCAAGAAAATTTGCTTGAAATATACCCCTCAATTACTCCATGGGGGGACTTCGTGGCCGAGTGGTTAGAGCATTCGCGCTTATAACCAAGAATGCTCTCACTTCTGGTCAGCGCAGGTTCGAATCTCGTTGGAACCAAAGCATATTTTTGTGAGAAAGGTTGCCAGTTTATTCACAGAATTCCGGTGTTCTCTTCCCGGGTACAGTAACATAGTTATCTTCCACAACATTATAAACTGGTCACCATCATATGATTAAAAATTTGTTGAGTGTGGCGTTAAATACTATTCAAAATTAAGATATTCTCCATGTGACACCTTGAATATTATTAAAGTAAGACTGTATCTACTGTATAATTGGCTTTTATTCGCGGGGATTTAATTTCGCTATATTCGCGGTCAAGGCCAATATTTAAATACCCGTGAATATAATACCTTTTACTTATGAAGTATCAGGAAGACATTTCGTAATTAATATTGCACGAAGTTTAATACCCGTGATTAAGTTCCTTTCAGAAAAACGCGAAATTTTCTCCCCATGAAATTAAACAACTATACTGTACCTCTTCCTATGGTATTGAATAATCCAAGACACGTAGCGGCGCTGTGGTATAATGGCGTCACAACATAAATGACGTCATTCTCTGTATAATCTAGCTGCAGGAACAAACTAGACTGCCCAATGGATTTCGCTTGATTTATGATGGCGGGTTTGGGCAATCCTGCATATTAAAATGTATCTTTTAGTAAATTTCTGAAACAGGTCAAGTCATTACTGAATAAGGTTCATCAAAATAATGTACCATATATAACGAGATTTACTTGCTATAACGAGAATACAATTGAACTTGTATATAAAGACCCTCTTACAGACACAACAAAGTCAGTCTTTATATGGACGTGGTCTTTCTACAGAGGATGATTTGTACACAAATGGTACTATTAAAGACAGCAAAAATGACCAAGTGGTCTTTATACACAAGTGGTCGCTGAATCAAGGTTGACTGTATATATTTTTATTACTAAGTTTACTGATCATCAATCGTTTGACCTGTTGTTCCAGACGTATATATGTAGCAAAGCGGACTTTTGAAGTTGATTTGTTCACGAACTTGGGGGCAAACTGGCACAGGCAAGGTGTATAGAAGAGCCTCGTCTAAAGACCTGTATCCACTAGGCAGTTCCTTCTGTTCTTTACCCCCTACAAATATTGGAATATTTTCCGGGATGTCTTTACGAATTTCATCAACGGATTCCAGATGATCATCCCCTGTAAGATATTCAGGAAAAATTAAACTTAGATGAAAATTAAAATTAAAATTGTTATTAACGGACGGATACAATAGTTTTAATGCCATCTTGAGTTTGTCATAACCGAGATAAATGATTGTTAGATTGCTATTTTACACCCTGCCACGAAATTGTCACTTATAAATGGAGATTTCACCAGCTTTAGGTGAAGTGCTACAAATTTTAGCCTGAGCTATGGAATGGCGCCGATGCAAACGGAAAGTCAGTTTTAAGTTTCATCCGAAATACCAATTTTATAGTTTTTGGTATGACCCGGTGTCATACGATATTTTGACACCCGCGATAAAATGACCTCGGGATACCCTGAAAATATTAATTTAACAGGCTATGTTAAAATGAACTCCCTATGAAAAATGTTTTGGCATGTTTCGACATTTAGAATATGCGAATACGAAGGGAGGGGGGGGGGTTTCAAAATATCGCAGTTGTGATAAAATGACCCACCATGAAAATTTTTCTAAAATTGTCTATTGGCATGTTTCTTCATATAAAATCACTATTTCATGGCTATACAAGCATTATCATTTCTTAATATGTCAGTACTAGGGGGACGGGGTCAAATTATCACCGATGAGATGAAATGACCCCCATATGAAATTTTTGATTTTTTTTTTTATCTGTAACTACATTTAGAATCAATATTTCATGGCCTTGTGATCATCACTTTTGCTGAATATGTGAATACTAGGGGGAATATCGCGGCCACGATAAAATGACTCCCCAATGAACATTTTTCGAAAATTGTCTATTGGCATGTTTTTTCATATAGAACCACTATTTCATAGCTATACAACCATAATCATTTCTGAATAAAAACTGTCTATTGGCATGTTTCGTCAATTAGAATCAATAGTTCATTTTATGGCAGCCGCGATATTTTGACCTCCCCCCCATAGTACTGATATATTCAGAAATATTTATGGTTGTATAGCCATAAAATATTGATTCTATATGAAGTAAAGGGGACATTGTATCGCGGGGGTCAATTTATCTCACTTAGGGGTGGTCAAAATATCGCAAGGGGGGGGGGGTCACTTTATCGCGGCAGTATACCGCGATAAAATGATCCCGGGGTCATTCTATCGCGGAGGTCAAAATATCGTATGACACCGGTGCCAGAATCGACCCGGGAGCTTCCATTAGAAAGTCCTTTAGACAATATATAAACATAGTAATTATCAAACAATATATATCAACAATCAAATAAGTGTAGGGCTGTATCCCTGAACGCCAACCTTTTTATAAAAACACTTTCAACATTGTTGTTTTAGCACTTTTGTTGGGGCCATCAAAAGGTTTTATTACTTGCTAATTACCTGGACAGGTAAATACAGAGATAATGGAAATATTTATCAATATATAAGAAACAATAAATAAATAAATAAAAAACAAATTTATATGCTAAAAAATAAATAAATCAAAATAATAATGATAATAATGATAATAAAAAATAAAAAAAATATTTCAGAAAATAGTGTAATAATAATAAAAAAGATTTTATCAATATAAAAGAAGGATAAAAAATAACAATACACAAGTATTACTGTCCAAAGACAAAACACAGAAAAAATATTTATTAGTAGGATCATATACCTAATTATGAGAATAGCTTTCTGCATTGTAAGCAATGTAATAAGTATAAGCAATCAGCATAACTATACAAGTCTCTCAATGTCAGATGGTGTTGAACATCCCAAGCTGACACTGGTAGCATTCTGCTTTGTAAGCAATGTAATAAGCATAAGCAATCAACATAGCTATACAAGCTTCTCAAATATTGTGGTGAACATCCCAAGCTGACACTAATTCAGCATATTTTTTGTGAGCATGTAAGCATCCAAGCTTTAACTGAACGTATATAAATAGAGACACAATATTCTGCAAATCAGTATTCCAAACGCCATGGCAAATGCACAGTTAAACTTCAAACTCGTTAAAAACAGATTGGGAAGAAACAACCTTGCCCACAATGGTTACTTATACAGAGTAAAACTCAACAAACAAGACCGTACCTACTGGAGATGTACAGTAAGCGACTGCCCAGCTACCATCAACACCAGAGATAACATGATCACAGGATTTGGACTGCAGCAACATAACCACCCGGGTGATCATGCATCAATAGTTGCCAAAGAAATCATCAACCTCATCGACGACAGATGTCAGCAAGAAGTTCGACCACTACCATCAATCTATTCAGAAGAAATTACAAAGTTAAGAGACGACGAATGGGACAACGACTCGAGAGACGTGATACAACGAGTACCCACATTTTACTCAGTAAAGTCCAGGTTATACCGATCCAGACGTAAGCAGACACCAAAACTACCAACTACAACCCAAGATGTACAACTCGACGGCAAATGGACACAGACAACAACAGGACAACCTTTCTTACTATTCGACGACACCCAGGGCCACCGTATCATCGCCTTCGCATCGCCAGACAACCTTACAGATTTAGCAACAGCTGACCGTATCTACTGCGACGGGACCTTCTACACCTGCCCAACCATCTTCCACCAGATCTACACAATACACACACAAACAGATGGACTCATGCAACCCGTCGTCTACGCACTCCTACCCGGTAAAAGTCAACAACTGTACACCAGATTCTTCAGTCTTCTCAAAGCAGCTCTCACAAACAGACACCTACCTTTTACAGCAACAACAGTATTTACCGACTTCGAGACCGCAGCACAGAATTCCATACGTCATGTTTTCCCAGGGGTTCAAGTTAAAGGCTGCTTCTTCCACTTTACTCAATGTATTTGGCGCAAGGCACAGTTAACAGGTTTACAGGTATGTATATTACTCACATTATTGATGCAGGATTGATACATTTGGAAAAATAAAAAAAAACTTAATTCATCATGCTTATATTGGTTCTTAATGATTTTTTTTAACAAGATAGAAATATAATTGTCTACTTTTTACATTTTAGGTACCATACCGAGACAACGACGACATCCGACGACTGGTAAGAAGAGCAGCAGCATTACCCTTAGTTCCTGACAACATGGTAGAAGACGTTTGGTTCAACACACTGCAAGACCTGGAGGACACCGACTTACCCGTGGATACAACGCCCTTCACAGACTATGTTACTACCCAATGGATCGACAGTGACAGAACAGTGTGGAACCACTTTACTACAGAAGGACCCAGGACCACCAACAACGTAGAAGCATGGCATGGTAAACTCAAGAAGAAAGTACAACACTCCCACCCAAATATTTTCACCATTATTCAGACTTTTAAAGACATCGAAGCCGCCAACGCAATCCACCAAATTCAACTTCAAGCCGGAGGAACCCAGAGACCACGACCACAGAAGTACAGACGCATCGACAACCGCCTTACTATACTCAAAGCCAGACTCACCAACAACACCATCGACTTGATGTCCTACGTTGACGATGTATCACAGCTGTTACACCTTGGTTAAATGTTTCTTATTTGTTAAATGGACACATTATTTCAAATGACTGTAAATTTTATGTAAATATGTATGAATACTAAATTTATGAATTTAAATCTTAATAATGATGTGCTACAATAAAGTGCTATATTCATATAAATGATGCAATACTGTGCTATATAAATTGTATTTTAGACCTACAATAAAGTGCTATACCCATATTAGTGATGCAGTACTATGCTATATTATACTTATTTCAGACGTACAATAAAATGCTATATTCATATTATTGATGTGATAATGTGCTAAACATATATTTATTCTAGAAATAGTATTTATATTAATGTATATTTCATTTCAAATTCGTTGAATTAAATGTTGTATTATTATATTGATTATTTTCGTCCATAATAAAATGATATATAGTTATATATTTGTAGTGTTGTATATTTCATTGCAAACTCGGTGAAACACAAATTTAAAGGGACTCATCATAGCAAATTACACAAACACATTGCTTTTCTCAAAGACAAAAAAATTACCTTTACCTGTGGAGATGACAGAATAATAACCCCCTTTGAGGACCTCTTAATCCCCATTAATTAACATGTTTGTATAATACTGTATACATAAGGTTGGCGTTCAGGGAACACACCAAGTGTAGTATCATAAATGTTTTACCTATGCCATAGACTGGCGCCAATGTAGTGAGCTTAATTTTACGTGACACACCAGTCTCATCTAAAAGACCCGTGACGTTCACTTCGTAGACCGATTCTTTAGCAAACAGTCACTACCATTTGAAACGTTTTTGATAAAAAAGTTGGTGAAATAATCTAATAATTTGAGAAGAGTATTGTTATATATTCTTATTATTAGATATTTTATGTTTTATCTTGAAGTTATTTAAGCCATGTTTGTTAATAATCATGAAAAAAAGGCATTTTCGTTTTGTAATTAAGTGATTCGCAAAAATATACTACCTTCTCCTATAATTATTGCTTTAGCCTTGCAGGCGTTTAGTGAATGTGCTAGCGGTTCCAATCTGAGGTGGTAGTTAATGAAGGCAGCGGCCACACCTATTTTCTGTAAACCTGTGTAATTATCAAAGGGGCATTAACTGTGTTTGGATTTTTGTACTTTTACTACTTTTTATTTAATGTTCAATAACAAATAAGAGCTGTGTACAGAAATAAAAAAGTCTTAAATTCTTGTAATATTTTATATTTTGTGAAAATAAGGTTCAGTTAGTAAAGTTGAGTTAATCAAGTGCCAAACATTTGGATTTCTCAAGCAATTTTCGTGAAATATATAGGAATTAACTAACTTTTTATACCTGTTTTATCTCTTTTTTGATATTGTATATCAACGTAAGTAATGAAAAAGGAGAATTTATTTTGAAAAAAACAAACACAGCTAATGTCCTTTAAAAATAAATGGTATTACATAATAATAATAATAATAATAATAATAAATAAATAAATAAATAACATATATCATTATCATTGATAACTCATAAACTAACAAAGTCCCTACGAATGTTGATGAAAATGAATACTGTAAATAAAAAAATTTCACAGTTCTTTATTTTCGCCATACACAAGTTCTATATTTAGTCATGAAATAATATTTTCACGATTTCGTATGCTCATTTTGTCATACTATTTTCATACATAATTATGCGATAATTTTATTTTCGCTCTCGCGAAATAATGCGTAAATAATATTTCGCGAATAAAACCGGATTTACAGTACCACTTCATCAAAAGATAATGTTAGATTATTAATGCTATATTATTACCTAAGAAAGTCCACACAAATGCTGGTTCGTTGACATACATCATCGCAACGGTTTCCTTGGCTTTAATTCCCAAACTGGACACGAAATTAGCAATTCTATTAGCCATGACGTCCACCATTTCATAACTGTATTCTTTGTCCTCAAATATAATGAATGTCTTTTTCGGTGACTTCTTGGCATGATCTTCGAACTGGTCAATCACAAATCTTTTGTTAGCAAAATTGTACATTGAAGTTTTTAATGATTTTCTGCTGCATCGTATGCTTCGTACATCATATCCAATCCACGGAAACATCGTTCTCCATGCTGCTAGTCCTAGGCCAGTTATTCCCGCTACTCCAAATAAAATCTTATCCCGATCAGACATTATGTTGTGAATTTTTCTGGAATTCAACCAACAAAGATGACTGCATACACAAAATGCTGTGAGGTGACGAGTTGTGCGGCTGTAATTATTTTTTAGATTGATATATGTGCAATATATTCTGGTAAAGATACAGAAAAACGTGTGCAATACAATTTTGAATAAATTTACATTTAACATTACTTTGGATGGCACATTGCTGACACCATGAATAAAGATAAAAAAATTATTGATTTCGGAATAACCAGTAATGTCACATACTCACGACACGGTAATGTGGGTCTCGATAACAATCATTAAAACTGTAAACAACCACATTGTAAACACAACATGGCGTAGGAATAAAAATTGTAGAGCGATGTTTTACTAAATTCAATAAGAAAATCTCCGGAAATAATTTGTTCCACATTTATTTCCTTTTAACAATATAAATACCTCTGTAATATTCATGAGAGATTAAATTCCAGTCTTTGTTGTATATTTCAAAGCGATGGACTGTATATTTGTCTAATTAGCATATTTTGGTCTGGTTATATCCTAAGAGTACCAGTATTAGTGCATAGGCGTCGGAGCCGGGGGGGGGGGGGGGGGGGGGCTTAGCCCCCACTTTTTTTGCAAAGATAGGCATAGGTGTTGAAAATTGGGGCTTAGCCCCCAAGACGTGTCTGGCGTGTGTGTGTTTTAAGTTGGTTTAGCCCCCCCACTTCTGGCGTGTGTGTGTTTTAAGTTGGTTTAGCCCCCCACTTTCAATTTGCTTCCGACGCCTATGTAGTGTAAGTAGTTAGTCCCAACAAGTTTAAAATTAAGTTAGCTCTGTCAATCGTAATCCATGTTGGTTTTACCGAGTTATCTCCCCGTGTGTGACTGCAGGATAAATTTGTCCTTGTCTTTATTTTTTTCTACAGTTCATCAATTTATTCTGCTCTGGTATCAAATGCATCATGAATAAATTAACTGATATGGATAAGAAACACATGCATAAGAAATGCACAATATTGATTTAGAGTGGATTTGACTTTTATAATATGTAAATTTGCCAAACTACGTTCAGCAAATGTTTCAACAGGTTAGATATAAAACTCTAACATATAGCAAGACATCTACTTACACAGAAAATGTTGAACTCCTGGTTATATAAACATTTCACATTTGCAGTAATAAATGCTCAGGTATGGGCCAGCATGAAGATCGTAGTGATGTCTGATGTCTTATTTAATGACCCCTCGCGTTATCGGTAACAATGTTAACTTGTAAACTGGGATGGCCTCAAGATAACTTTCTATCTCTCGCTGTGTATTCATACGAAGAAACTGTATATCTTGGATCTCAACTCACACAAGTTTGTCACCCTTTGATATACGGGCAAGAATCATTATCCTAGCTGTTGAGATCTACCACGATCAAATTGCACATCTGGGTTTATAAAAAACTATAAAACAATACGACCCATTTTCCAAAAATAGGGATGTACTTGTAAACAATGTTTGCAATGATCACTGCAGTTCTATTTTTTTAATGTAGAGAACTAGCCTATAACCCCTGTTTTGATTTAATATACACTCGTTGTGTTTGAAGATATATATATATATATATATATATATATATATATATATATATATATATATATATATATATATATATATATATAATCTTATGTCTGGGATAAATCACACAGTTAAATAAAGGTTCCACAACGAGTGTTATAGTTGATTTATCACGTTTTATCTAACTCAAGTTATAAGATAATCTTCAAAATTTGAAAAAACGAGGTTTATCCTGTCTTTTCATATTTTGAATATTAACTTTTGAGAGTTATATAAACATAATGATAATCGTATACGATTTGTTGAATCTGTCTCTATCACATTAACTGATAATGTGCGTAATTTACATGACTTCTAGACGCCCTGATACTCGTGATCACATCAAAAACCTGTATCTTGTTTGCGATTTCTCTGTTTCACTGGGTGAAATGTTGAGTGGCCTTTTCTCCCCTGTACCAATTTTGACGAGGATTGGTTCCTCACGTATTTCATTTGAACTTGACGGTGGACTCACGGCGGGTGTGACCGGTCGACAGGGAATGTTTACTCCTCCATGGCACCTGATCCAACCTCTTGGTTTCCAGAGATCCGTGTTTGTCCGTTTTTGCCGGATTTGTATCTGTGTCCTGAACATCCTTAGGATTTATACTTTGGTATCTGAGATGTATTATATTGCATCAGTATGGTAAAAGTAGGAAACCAAACGATGATAGAGACTTCCATAACGGACCCCTTCTCCAATTAATTCTACTGCATCGCCAACTTTGACGACTGACAACAGGCCTGATGCATCGTTCTGTACATTTTGTACGTCTGTTAATGTTTCCATTTGTAGCTCGTGGTCAAAGTTTAATTTCTCAGTCAATAAAATCGCTTGGAAGATTTAGTCGGCAATTGTTTATTCATATGGTAAATAAACACTAGTGTTCATTAAATCTTCCAAGCGTCTTATTGGCTGAAAAATTAAACCGCAACCTGGATTAAACAACCGTTAGGTGTTTCCTCTTGTAATTCTAATCAGATAATACATCGATTTAAGTACAGTCTAACGCCGATTATCCGGACTGAATGGGAGACACATAAAAAGTCCGGAAAATCGGTCGTCCGGATGATAATACATCGTTTAAAGTACTAGTGTGAGTTTATGTCCCCGAGACAAGATCGAATATCCGGGCACTTGGTCGTCTGCTCCTCCGATTTTCTGTCTGCAGCATTTGTTTTCTTGTCCGGTTACGTGAGTTTCATCCCTAAAATTATGATGAAACTCTGTATGTTGCTTTATATCAACAATGCACGGGATGCTTCCAAGTATGACCAACATTATGTAATATTTGCTAGAGTTATCGGACTTTAATATGTTCATGATTGACTTTTTTTTCACGAACGCATCTTGTTAAGATATGTTGTATATGTTGCTAAATTTGTTTCCCTTATTCTTTGTATCTGAATATCACTTACATATAAAAATCACAGATACCAAAATATTAATCTTCAGAAAGTTTAGGAGATGACATAGTAATACAAATATGTACATGCCGACTGTAATTTCCTTCATTTCAGGTATACAGAACGATTGAATAATTATTTCAATAAACACAAGTGGAAGTTAGTCACGTGACCCAAGTGTTAACGGCTTTACTTTTTGGCGTAGGAATACATGAATATTTAAGAAACCCTTTCTATCTAGTCTTCTCTGAAATTTCAACATATGAACGAATTAATAATGAAAAAAATATCACATATTTCTTTCTTGTTTATTTATTTATTTAATCTTAAAAGCCATACATTACCACAAAACAAACAACAATCACAGAAAGAAATCGGAAACACATAACTACATCTGTAGTACACTGTACAGCCATATCGCGATAGATCTAGGTCATGTTATGACCAGAACCATAGATCACAGAATGAAAGTTCGCATCGTAGTTACAATTGTAACTTGTCTGTTGAACAGTAAAAAGAGAGTTACACCTAGTGAAACTTTGTCTAGCATCTCTGATAAACATCCTTTTGCCATCACCAGATATTCCTATCAGAAATAATTCGTCACTCACATCGAGTGAAATCAACTCCATCTCGCATTTCATCTTCAATCTTTGATAATTCTGAGTCCCATCTTGTTTTCTTACAACCTGTAATGTCAATGCCGAGCATAAATAGTGCCCATATGTATCTCAGTAATCAGTAATGGAGTTATTGACTGAATACTCTATATAATTATCGTGTTCCTGTTATAATATATATGATCCTGAATTGACCTACATAATACATGAATCTATTATAGGCCTACACGGGTTTTCCATAACGAAGGTATCGATAATTTACATTTAAACAGACCAATAAAAGTATGTTATTTCACAACATAATTTGCATGTCTTGTTTCAACTGAATGGAAGGATTTGCTAGTAGGCTATATGCTGAAATATAACATGAATCAGTCATCACGGCATTCCCCAGCTGATTGGTAAAAGAATGTCAAAAAACATGGCTACTTTCAGTTGTCGTGAACGAATATTAGCTGTCTCCCTTTCTATGGTATATTCAATTAATTATATATCGGAATTCAAACGGTAATTCGTTTTAAAACCTCGCTAAGCACACGGCCAAGCGCCTCCATTTGCATCATCGGTCAATGCGCTTCTGACACATTTAAATATTACCACTGTAAAAAGTTGACTATCTTTGCTTTAGAAAACTTTGGAATTTAACTGGAGTTATCGGTGCCAAATATTACTTTAGTATATATATAACAAATAATAAATCTAAAAGTATAGCCGAAATCCGTCTAAGAGTAACCACTGTAAAAAGTTGACCATCTTAGCTTTAGAAAACTTTTCCTCCACCGAGCTGACGAATATTGATAATCACGAACCAAGTCTGAGAATAAATATTCAATATTTTCAATATCACTGGCTTCTTTCAAAATGATGTGAAAAAAGAAAATAAACCTTAATTCCATTTAGTATTTACGGGAAGAAATGAGAATTACTTCTCATGTCACTCAGCTACGTCATATGAAAAACTCCCCCGCAAAGTCAATTATATAGAAAAAACAGTTTGACAGAAAATGGTAATGTATAAAGATATAAGGATTGTTTTTCATTTTTTGAAAAATATGGAATATACATGAAATGGCTCATGGAAAAAAAATTCAATGTACAGCACTTCGTGCTGGGTTAATTTCGCCCTTTTACGACAGAAAACATATTCACTCCGTCTTAAATTCGCTCTAAATAACCACAGTCTCATGGATGACATGTATATCCATGCTTCAATTATTAAGTTTGAAAAATTTCGCTTACATTTTAAATTCGCCTTTCATGTAAGGGTGAAATGGCGAAAATCATACGGCAGCGAAAATATCCAGGTATGAAGTACATGTGTAATCTGAAATTTTTAGCAACAGTTTTTACTGAAAATGCAATATTGAATGTTATTTACTTCATCTGTCGTTTAATTTTAATGACTGACCGGCTTATACTTGTAAAAATGAAAACCATTTTATCTCTAATTTTATTTTTGAAAAGAGAATCTTATCTTAATAAATAACGGGGAATACGCAAAGGAAAAAATGTCATTCCGATTCTTTGTAAACTGAAGATGGATATTTTATTGATAAATTCAAGTTTCAATTATGTCGTTAAAATTCCCCACTTACCGACTAATAGCAATATTATTACGATTATGTGTTTTTTTTCCTCAATTATCTCCCCTTGCCGAATGATTCCGTTCATACGAGTTGGCGTAAGTTATCGCCTAATAACTGCAATTTCTATTTAGAGGGGCATTATCTGTATTTTGTTTTAAAAAGATTTCCCCTTTTTTACTACTTAGATTGATAAACAATGACAAAAATAGATATACACAGGCATAGAACAATTTTCAATTCCTATATATTTGTGAAAATTGCTTGATAAGACCAGGTTTGGCACCTTTTCAATTGCAATTGATAACTCAACCTTACTATTTCTATATGAATACCAAACTGGCGAAAATGTTCAGGTATGCCGTATATGGAAATAAGTGCAATAAAAGAAAAATGTGGCTGAGACGTGATTGTTCCAGCTCAAACTGGCTTGTAAAACTTGAAATACTTTTGAGAGCATTTGATATATACAGCGGAAAGAAAAAGAATTGCAATTTTCGGATTTATAAAAGGGCGTGACTCTAGAACGGTAATGGCTCACCAACGTATTCAAACTTTGTCTGCTTCTTGTGTTTTTTTTGCATTGTGTATGCATTTCATAAAATATAGATCAGGTAAACTCAAGGTAGAGTTTGGAAACGAAAATTGGACGGACGGATTGACAGTCAATGATAACATTTAATTCCCCTTTCGCCTAGCGGCGGGGGAGGGGGCAGGGTGATAAAATGGTTTTTCTTAATAGGAGTAATATCCGCCTATCTCCAATTGCTCCATTAACGCAAGAAACGATAGCGGATAGAGGGCGCTGAATTATTCGAATTAGGTTCTACTTTTTAATCACACGCGCCATGCTATTTGCTATCCTGACCACACAAGCGTGTTCTAATAATGTGATCACTCCTATCGATATTTTTTTATGTATCAATGCTGACAGTTTTGTAGCAAGCAAACTCATGTGAAACATTTTATTTGAAATTTGTGACTTCCAAAATACAAGATGTCATTGATACACACGTGGTTGTCTGTGTGTGGACGTCAGAACATGACATGAATGCACTAGTAAGATATTTCATAGTCAAAACAGTAATATTCGTCACCTCGGTTCACCTGTGATTTTAATTACCAGTTGAGTCCTCAATATTTTCAAGTTTGTACTTGGGTTGAAATATCTTAGTCACTTAAGTACTAATAGTTGACTGATAACGGTCAAGACATTTTTATCTAAAGTTAATAACATCGTAGCTGATACATCGCCCACTATAAATAGGTGTCAAACTGCCATACCTCAGGACACGGGTATGTCAGTTAGGAGTATCTTGCGTGGTCCTACAGAACATTACCAACTCAAATCATACCGTCAGTAATGACGACACATTATAGTATAGAAATGCCGATAAGTTCATTCCATCTAAGCAAAGTCAAGTGAACGTGGTTGATGTAATGAAAGACTACAAGTTTACCTCCACTGACAGCATAATTTCTAAATGCGGGAGCAAAATTTGCAAAACTTGTCAAATACTCATAACTGGTACTTCATTTACATGTAACCTGACAAAACGTTATTTTCAACTCACAGCTTCGAGAACTATTAACTTAGTATACGCTATTGAATGCTCTCTTTGTGTGTTATCATATGTGGGTGAAACCAAGGGAAAGTTGAGTAGCAGGATGTCCGGACATCGATTCCAGGTTAATCATGGTGGTACCCAGTTACTATATAGACATTTCAATCTGCCTGACCATTCTATACTTTCCCTGAGAGTCCGCGTTTTAGAAAAGATATATCATCCCGCAAACAACCCTAACTTACCCATGGCGGTAACCAGGTACTATACAGATATTTCATTCTGCCTGATCATTCTATCCTTTCCCTGAGAGTCCGCGTTTTAGAAAAGATATATCATCCCGCAAACAACCCTAACTTACTCATGGCGGTAACCAGGTACTATACAGATATTTCATTCTGCCTGATCATTCTATCCTTTCCTCGAGAGTCCGCATTTTAGAAAAGATATATCATCCCGCAAACAACCCTAACATACCCATGGCGGTAACCAGGTACTATACAGATATTTCAATCTGCCTGATCATTCTATCCTTTCCTCGAGAGTCCGCATTTTAGAAAAGATATATAATCCCGCAAACAGCCCTAACATACCCAAGGCGGTAACCAGGTACTATACAGATATTTCAATCTGCCTGATCATTCTATCCTTTCCCTGAGAGTCCGCATTTTAGAAAAGATATATAATCCCGCAAACAACCCTAACTTACCCATGGCAGTAACCAGGTACTATACAGATATTTTATTCTGCCTGATCATTCTATCCTTTCCTCGAGAGTCCGCATTTTAGAAAAGATATATCATCCCACAAACAACCCTAACTTAAGCACCAATTTTCGACGAAAACGGGAAGAAGATTAGACAGCTAGGAACTGTTGCACCATATGGATGCAATGATCATGGAATCTCCAATGACAGTATGTTTACTGATGCTGGTTCTCCAGAGTATCGACTTCAGGGTATCATTTTGGACATCTCATGCCGTTCCAGTCCCCGAGGGTATACATAAACATAGTACCTGGTATTTCGGTACCAGCTGTTTATCTTATACTAAAGTAATATTTGGCACTGTTAACACCATTCAAATTCTAAAAATTTTCTAAAAGCTAAGATAGTCATTTTTTACAGTGGTTACTCTTAGACGGATTTCGGCTATACCTTTAGAGATATTATTTGGCCTTGTATGATACCATTTTATCTTTAGAAAAAATCACATACTTTTCAAATTGGAGCTCAACTGATGAAGGCTAATTGACAGAAACGATATCGTCGTCTTGAGCGTTGTAACTTTGGTATTATGTTTATAATATATATACAACAGATTATTCAAAGCTATCAGGACTTTCATAAAGAAACGAGTAATCACCCGTTCCTCAAGGTCAAATTTGCCAATACGGGCAATGACGCTTTGAATATAATCAATATTTTGAACCAAACATCCGTCCAAAATAAGATCCCTCCATACTTCACCATGTATTTCCTATAGTTATGCGTGTTCAGTTGCCTCTAAAATCTTCAAATACAAAGCTAGTCTGCAGCAACGCAATTTATCCATCTTTTCCGAGAACCTTTCACCATGTACCTGTTCTACATCTGAGTTCATGCACGCTCCATGTGACCATGTTGTGACAAGTGATCTCAGCATTGTACGTAATAGAAAACTGAGAGATCTTTTATGCACAGGCCCAAAATATAGGGAATATGTCTCGTTTACATGGCGCCAAAACTTTGAAATTGTCATGGTCGCATGTGAAGAAAACGAGATACGTTGGGCTAAGAAAGAAGATGCAACTTAATACTCTTTCAGAGTGGATTAAGTGATCAGTGATGTTCTTAATGGAAGAATTTGACGACTTAAAGATCCTGTCAACACCAGACACAATTCAATTTTTGTGACCCTGATATTGTCAGAGAATTTTCCTGTCTCGACGAAAATTCCCTGCTGACAAAGCATCTAACTTCACATTTGTCTGCAGACGATAACACTTTAGCATTCTAAAAGAGGAACTTTTCCACGAAACCCTACATACACTCTCACCAATTTCTCTGCCTCTGAAATATTAGATAAATCCGTTCTCACTTCGTTTGGAATACCGACAACTGACGCGGAGCCTGAATTGCCATACATTTATTGGATTCCGAAGAAGCACAAAAATCCCTATAAACACCGATTCCTTGCGGGATCATCTAGGTGCTACACCAAGCCTTTATCTATTTTACCTATTTCACTCACCAAACCTCTTACACATATTAAACAAGGTCTTCAGAAGTACTGTACAACGGCCTACTCAAGAAGCGGAGTCAATCAGATATGGATCCTAATAGAATTCAAAAGAATTGTTGGAACATTTAAAGTCTTCAAAATTCAAACATATAACAAGCATAAAGTCTTATTATTTCCGACCCTTTACACAACAATTCCTCACCAGAAACTCAAAAACAGATTAACATCTATGATACAAATTTTCTTTGCATACGAAAATGGAAATGACATATATAAATATTTAGTGTTAGGTCGTGAAGAACCTTATTTTGTAAAGGAACCCTCTGATTCCAATAACAAGTACACTGAACACGATATCATCAAGATTCTGGGGTTTCTAGAAGACACCATCTTCGTGGTTTTTGCGGAAAAGGTTTTCCAACAAATTGTCGGTATTCCAATGGGCACCAATTGTGTACATCTCTTGGCTGACATCTTTTGTATTCATACGAAGCAGAATTTATACAGTCTCTGCCCTCCAAAGGAAATTAGCATTTAGCATCTCGGTTCAATTTTATTTACAGGTATATCGACGACATCCTGTCTATAAATAATTCAAAATTTAAGATGTATCGTATTGAGTTTGAGATCAATGAGACGACAGAGAGCAACTCCCTTTATGACAAACGCGACGATTTCAATTTCCATATCACGTACTTCTCGTTTCTAAGTAGTAATATTCCATCTTCTCCTGTCTGTGGCGTTTCCATTTCACTACTTATACGTTATGCCAGGGCATGCTCCTCTTATGAATGTTTTATTCTGAGAGCGAAACGATTCGCCAAAAAACGATTTATACACAAGGTTTCGTTGTTGAACGCTTGATATATAGTCATTTAAGAAGTTTCATGGTTGATACGGTGATCTTGTTAAACAATATGAAGTCCCCCCTCTCAGGAATATTAGAAGGTATTCTAGAGCACGACCACAGAGTGTGATTTCCTTTCGCCAATCATATATAAAAGTAACTGATGACAATTTCACAGAACTTGACCTTTTCACTGAACTCGAGAGGTTCCCACGGGTGTGGTATGCTGGCAGAGGACACTGACTTTTCCGGACACCTGGTCTCATCCCGTTTGGGATTCGCAATTGTTCTTCATGTTGAGAACATTTACATATCTAATTTGTCGTGTTCTAATGGACTTGAGTTTCGATTATCCATTGGTACTTGTTCATTTTTTACTTATGACTGTGGTACTGTGGGTTTATTACATCAATTACATTTCGTTATGCTTTATGATCTCTAAACGCACTATCAAAATGAAACACACAACTGGCAAGACATTTACTCGAAATGAATACTGTAAATCCGGTTTTATTTGCGAGAATTTCATTTTCACGTAAATTCGTGAGAGCTCTATCTAGCGAAAAAAAACTCGAAACTGATACTGAAAGCGAGATAGAAAACCACAATGTAATGTTCTTTGGCTTGATTTTAGCCAACGGTCATGGAAAATGAAATGTTTTAGACAATGGTTGATATTTATTATGAGTTTACATCAGAACACGGATGGACAAGTTTTGTTGTGGAGTACGATAAAAGTATGATGAAACGAGCATTCGAAATCGCAAAAATATCATCTCGCGAATACATTTATAACTGATGTTTCGCGAAAGTAAAGTCATGTGGTAATGTCTGGAAGAACAGTAGTAGGATTCGGTGGTGTAGCGGAGGTGGCTGTTACACGTGTAGCTTTTTAATAAAATAATATTATGGAGATCATTATTACGAGCTTAACATTCAACTTTGGGATTTTTTGTGTATGAGATGAACATTAAAATCGCTGAGAATAACTATTTACGAGTTAAAAATCACAAACTGATTCAAAGGGCCCACTCCAATTTGCAATAAAAATTACTAGACTTTGGTGGCCAGTAAACAAAAGTCGAAAATGGATATTTTTATTATGACACAGTACTTTCGCCCAAATACGATCAGTAGATACGATCTCGAACATGCACTTTCTTACAGTTTTCAGTGTATCAGAGCACAGGAAACGGAAGTTTTGTCATTATGGTACAATCGAGGGTCAAACAACCGGTCGTCGGGTAAAGACCCATTAAAAAGACAGGAATGCAACGAGTTCACCCTGCCATCGTTGACCCGATTTTCTTTTGATTTCTCCGCTTTTTTTGGTGTGATGGAAACATTATCAATTCGACAAATGATTACTCTTCCTGATTTCAAACCTAACTTTACTTACTTCATCGATCTCCGGCAGAATTCAGTCAAGTTTTACAGAGGTTATCCTAAAAGACGTCCATCTCGGATATGACGTCACAATCTGTGTAGTGAATAGTAAGTTTTTCATCTGATCGTTTACTCTCAAAATATTTTTTTAAAAATATTGATATCAATGAAACATTTTCTTGAAGTTTATGCTTAATCTATATATGGCATAAGTAAATATTGTTATATTTTTAACCATCAGACGGAAGAGTTAGAAATAGGAACATAGAGGTCATGTAAACTTACCATTCACTGCGCAGAGATCGTGACGTCATTTCCGAAATAGAGAAGACGACAGTATGGTCGGATTGCAAATACTATGACAGAACTAGACAGGATTGATGAAAAATATGTGAAGCCTACATACATAAAAAAGGCTTCCATCACCATCATCATCATTATCATCATCCTCAAAATTTGGTACCATGTAGAAATTTTGAACGAAATATTTGAATCCAGATCTGGAGTGTGGGTGAATTGTGTAATTATTAGTACTTACAGAACAGCAGTTTGTTAAAATATGACTTGCGCGCAGGAACTGAAGAGGCAACATAACGTTCCATCAGTCAGTAACTCAAACGTCTGTAATGATCACACGATGAGACAAGTGGACAAGAGATATTGTTTAACTCGTCGACTCCTGAGAACAGCAATGGACTCCTCTGTAAATCGATGATTAAGGTCAGTCCAAATGTGTCTATAGAGGTGAATGTGTTGAATAATTCGATGTTGATTGGTCTAGTTAATTACACATGTAGAAATATAATAAACATAATACCAAAGTAATAATGCTAATGGTGATCGTTTCTGTCAATTAGACTTAATCAGTTGAGCTCCAATTTTAAACAGATTTTCTAAAAAGAATATGGTATCAGGCAAGGCCAAATAATAAATCTAAACGCATAGCCAACGAGTAACCACTGTGAAAAGATGACTACCGTAGCTTTAGAAGAATTTAGAATTTTTAATGGCGTGTTATTCTGTCTGTTAAGATTTTTTCAATTGATTTCACAAACTTATGTTTTTTTCATGCAAATATATCTGATTAAAAACAAGTAACTGTATTTGGAAAAATCGTACTTGATACACTTTGTACAGGTTCATCCAGCCAGACCTTGATTTTATTTAAGTGCATATATAGTATGAACAACAAACTTAGGCCGGGATCTGATATATATATATATATATATATATATATATATATATATATATATATAGTATATATATATATATATATATATATATATATATATATATATCCCTTTGGTCTATATAAATATAAAAATAAGTTTTTACTGCAAATATATTACTATTTTATTTCAACAAAGATGAACAAATAATATATGCAGTTTACATGATAAAAATAAGATTTTAATGATAATAACAAACTTACAGTCAGCTCTGCACGAAACACTTGTCCCCTGTCGTCATCACGAATTTGAAGAACATGTATTATGACCTTGATTACAACATTGACCTTGACATAGTGACCCAATATATATTTCCATAATAGATCGCTTGAAGTATGTTCGTAACAAATTGTATTCACATTTGATAGTTGATATTAAAATACCATACACAGCCCACAAAAGATTACCTATTTTAGTAAGTAACCTTCATATTTGACCTTTTGACCCAAAAGCAATCCCACACCAGACCTCTTCATTAACTAACATAATATCAAGTTGCAATTAAATTTGTCCATCTCAAATTATCACTTGGAAAAAATGACTATATATGACCATACATTTAATAACCTTATTGGTTGACCTTTCGACCTGATATACAATCCCACACTATCATCTTTTTCTGTGTTAAGTCGGAATACATTTTGCGAATTTTCTAAAGTTAATGAAATTTGGTCCCTGATGTTTTGCTCACGTTTTGCTATTTTGAAAGCAGCGTCTAAAGTCGCTGGTTCTTCCCTAATTAATTTCATTTTTAGATAGTCAAATGTGACACCCTTACAAAAAATATCTATCAACTGTTAACTGTCAATTAAGTCTTTCGTGTTTTTGTTCTGATGTAGACATCTTCAGCTGCCTGAATTATTCTTTCCCCAAACATTTGTACAGATTCATCTGTCTTCTGTTTAAAATTTCGTAATTTTGCCACTGCCGGCCTTCTATTTGTAATTTCCCCAAACTGCCCCTGAACATGTCACTAAAGCTACACTTGGCATCTTATCTACAGTTAGCTCTACTAAGTAAGCATATCTTTCAATGTCAGAAATCCAAGTTTTGAAATCTGCCGGTTTAACCGAAAAGTTTTAAATCACCTGATGCACAGGTACTGCCATAGTACTAGCCATATTTGAAAACTGTTTCATGATCTGATAAAATATTTGTTTCTCTTCATTATCATTTTTATTTTCTGTATTTTTACACCAAAATCCTTCTGACAAACTAAAATATTTGCTATCTGATTCATTTTGTTCTAGTTCAGTTTGATTTAACCTTTTCCTTTTAGCTTCATTTAAATCTTGTTCATACATTTGGTCCTCTTTAACATATAACTCTTGGGCAATATCTCTTACCTGATTTTCACTTCTGTTTTCTGACATTTTAATTTTAAATAAATTGTTAAAAAACTAATTTTTTTTTAATTGTTTGTTTTATATTTATCTATATTATTTAGTATGTTACTTTGAATTATTAAGGTTTTTCTAAAATTAACCAATACGTGCCTGTTGTACCTAAACTACTAAAATATTTAATTAAACTGTACCCAAATTAACAAGTTTTTATTTTTCTCGTTTAATACAGGCGACAGTAGCTTGTGTCAAAATGGCGGTCTCTCTCTCTCTCTCTCTCTCTCTCTCTCTCTCTCTCTCTCTCTCTCTCTCAAAATCTGTCAAAAGTTTCATCTTTTGTAACCTTTTGACACCATCTTAAGTAGTGCAGTTCTAGTACGTTATATTATTTAAAATTACAATCGAAAATGCCGAAATTTGTTTACCAAGGATGACTATGACAGATAATGACCTATTTAACGTTGTTGATGAAACAATATTCAAAAATCAATTTCTACATTCATATTTAACCCTTATCATTAAATTTGATTAAAATGTGATGGTAACTTGTTTGTCCGAAACATAAATTTCATTATGTAATTTGATCCCCTGGCTGCATTTCTCACATACAATGTATGTCTCGCATGTTATATTTTATATCAGGGCACACTAAAGTTATTTTCTGTTTATATTTATTTGCAAGTTATTATTTATATAAAAGTATTTTCCTCCCGAATCTCATACTGTTACACTAGACAGGATTGATGAAAAATATGTGAAGCCTACATACATAAAAACGCTTCCATCACCACCATCATCATTATTATGATCATCCTCAAAATTTGGTACCATGTAGAAATTTTGAACGAATAAATTGAATCCAGATCTGGAGTGTGGGTGAATTGTGTAATTATTAGTACTAATAGAACAGCAGTTTGTTAACGTATGACTTGCGCGTAGGAACTGAAGAGGCAACATAACGTTCCATCAGTCAGTAACTCAAACCCCTGTAATGATCACACGAGTGATATTGTTTAACTCGTCGACCCCTGAAAACAGCAATGGACTCCTCTGTAAATCAATGATTAAGGTCAGTCCAAATGTGTCTATAGAAGTGAATGTGTTAAATAATTCGATGTTGATTGGTCTAGTTAATTACACATGTAGAAATATAATAAACATAATACCAAAGTAATAATGCTCATGGTGATCGTTTCTGTCAATTAGACTTCATCAGTTGAGCTCCAATTTTAAACAGATTTTCTAAAGAGAAAGTGGTATCAGACAAGGCCAAATAATAAATCTAAACGTATAGCCAACGAGTAACCACTGTGAAAAGATGACTACCGTAACTTTAGAAGAATTTAGAATTTTCAATGACGTGTTATTCTGTCTGTTAAGATTTTTTCAATTGATTACACAAACTATATATATATAAATTAAATAAAATAATTTTATTTCAACAACGATGAACAAATAATATATGCAGTTTACATCATAAAAATAAGATTTTAATGATAATAATATTATAAACATAATACCAAAGTTATAATGCTCAATAAGAAACTTAGTCAGTGCTGCACGAAACACTTGTCCCCTGTCGTCATCACGAATTTGAAGTACATGTATTATGACCTTGATTACAACACTGATCTTGAAATAGTGACCCAATATATATTTCCATAATAGATCTCATGAAGTATGTTCGTAACAAATTGTATTCACATTTGATAGTTGATATTAAAATACCATACACAGCCCACAAAAGATTACCTATTTTAGTAAGTAACCTTCACATTTGACCTTTTGACCCAAAAGCAATCCCACACCAGACCTCTCCATTCACTAACATAATATCAAGTTGCAATTAAATTTGTCAACCTCAAATTATCACTTGGGAAAAATGGCTATATATGACCATATATTTAATAATCTTCTTGGTTGACATTTCGACCTCATAGACAATCCCACACTAACCCACCCCCCCCCCCCCATGAGCTAATATAGTATTGCTTTTCATTCATACCTGACATCTGTAAGTCAAATTATCTTCTGGAAACGAAATGTAACCATAAAAATCTATTTTTAGTAATGATGACCTGATACATTTTGACCCCATAGACAATCCCACACAAGAGCGCTTCATAATATACTAGTATCACGTTTCACTCATATATTGCATCTGTAAGTCAAGTTATGATGTGGAACCAAAAATATAGCCATACATATCCATTTTAGTAACAGTGACCTTCATACTTGACCTTTTGACCCGGTATGCAACCCCACTTTAGATTACCTCATAAACTAACATATCAAGTTTCATTAATATCTGGCATCTGTAAGTCAACCACATATTTTTTATCTATTTTTAGTAACAGTGACCATCATAGTCGACCTTTTGGCCAGGTACGCAATCCCACTTTAGAATGCCTCATAAGCTAACATAATATAAATTTTCATTTATGATACCTCTAACACAAGTTATTGTCCGGGAACTATCCGGACAGACAGACAACGACAAACACTACAGTTCCCTCCTGTTTCACCGGCAGGGGTCTAATAACGAGAACTACAACTCCTCCTATACCGGAGTAGACGGGAAATAGATTTATATTTCGCTATAGCTGGATTTCGTTTTTCGGATTTATATAGAATGTATGAAAAGTACAAGCAATATACATTAACTCTTATTAAACGATATCTTGTTAAATACGGTCTCGTTTTGAATGGAGTTGACTATATATATATATATATATATATATATATATATATATATATATATATAATATATATATATATGTAGTTAGTATGTATACGATTAACATGTGAAATCAACATTTTTACGCCGGTGTAATGTACAGTGTTACACTATAGGAATATTGATCCAAAGATTCTCAAATTAGAAATTGCCATGTCAGGTAAAATAAATAATTAGATTATTTGACTAATTCAGTGGCAGACCGATGAAAGGTAAACATTACTATAGTCCGAGTCACATTAGGCCATGAATATCAAAATAAATCAAAATAAAAATATTTTTCGGATATCAGTAAAAAACAAAAAAAGTATATCCTATATCTTTTCTACATACTTTTTTCTTTGTTTGATAGCTTCAATTTTTTAAAATACTCTTCTTACGGGAACCTCTGTGTTATCCATGCGATGTCAATAAATAGGGTCATGTGAGTATAATCATTGATATATACTCGCGCCTCTCTTGACAAAAGAGTTATATGAAGGGGAATGACTCCCAATATATTATTTTAGTAAGGAATCAGTGATTGTGTGTGAACAGCAACCTTTCATTCCACAATACAATACGATAATACTTGGAAAGTTCCGAAAACATATCTTTCGTACGATAATATTCGGAAAGTTCTGAAAAACACATCTATTGGATGATTTCATCTAGTATTAGCCTGGGATACTGGCCCAATCATACTTCGTCGATCAATGAGCCAGGCTAAATCAGTATGACCAATAAACCTAACCCTTTCTTTCACTTCCGCTTTTGGACGGCAGTCATTATTTGTGCAAAAGTCCCGTAGGGGTAAATTTCAATGTGAATATCTATAACAAATCGGATTGATTTTTGTTTGTCATTGGCATGGATAAATTACTCCGTATGCATAAAATACAGCTACGTTAAATTTAAGAGGCAGGTATCAACCATTTTATCTGAATCAGCCAAAACCTGTGGACACAGCTAATGTGACTCAGACTTATTAAACGATATCTTGTTAAATACGGTCTCGTTTTGAATGGAGTTGACTATATATATATATATATATATATATATATATATATATATATATATATATATATATATATATATATATATATATATATATATATATATGTAGTTAGTATGTATACGATTAACATGTGAAATCAACATTTTTACGCCGGTGTAATGTACAGTGTTACACTATAGGAATATTGATCCAAAGATTCTCAAATTAGAAATTGCCATGTTAGGTAAAATAAATAATTTGATTATTTGACTAATTCAGTGGCAGACCGATGAAAGGTAAACATTACTATAGTCCGAGTCACATTAGGCCATGAATATCAAAATAAATCAAAATAAAAATATTTTTCGGATATCAGTAAAAAAACAAAAAAAGTATATCCTATATCTTTTCAACATACTTTTTTCTTTGTTTGATAGCTTCAATTTTTTAAAATACTCTTCTTAACGGGAACCTCTGTGTTATCCATGCGATGTCAATAAATAGGGTCATGTGAGTTATAATCATTGATATATACTCGCGCCTCTCTTGACAAAAGAGTTATATGAAGGGGAATGACTCCCAATATATTATTTTAGTAAGGAATCAGTGATTGTGTGTGAACAGCAACCTTTCATTCCACAATACAATACGATAATACTTGGAAAGTTCCGAAAACATATCTTTCGTACGATAATACTCGAAAAGTTCTGAAAACACGTCTATCGGATGATTTCATCTAGTATTAGCCTGGGATCCTGATCCAATCATACTTCGTCGATCAATGAGCCAGACTAAATCAGTATGACCAATAAACGTACCCTTTCTTTCACTTCCGCTTTTGGACGGCAGTCATTATTTGTGCAAAAGTCCCGTAGGGGTAATTTCAATGTGAATATCTATAACAAATCGGATTGATTTTTGTTTGTCATTGGCATGGATAAATTACTCCGTATGCATAAAATACAGCTACGTTAAATTTAAGAGGCAGGTATCAACCATTTTATCTGAATCAGCCAAAACCTGTGGACACAGCTAATGTGACTCAGACTATAACAGATTCCAAAGTAAATATAGTCGGCTTGAAATTTGCCGAACAAAAAATCTTAAAGAAAAAACCATCAAAATAAAACATTACGATGACGATATTTCTTTACACACACACACACACACACACACACACACACACACACACACACACACACACACACACACACACAAACACGTGTCAACAAGCCTTGTGTTCAATTGAATTAAATAAAGTGAGTTATTAAACGCGACATGTACACATTTTAACGACAAACTTTCATGTTTTGTATTTTAAGCACACTTAAGTGCATTTATAATATAATTTGCTCTGCATCCACGTCATTATCAACAAGTATGCTTCGTTGGCCTTAATGAAACAGAGTGGGAACAATCTTGTCAAGAGCCGAGATGTGATGCTATTGATCCAGTTGTGAACTGATTAAAATCCACGATGAAAGGAAACAGTTTTAAACACAGCAACTTACCAACGACTGTATAAGTTTGTACATGTCCCATTGACAATATTGCACCTTTAATGCTCTTCAAATGTAAAGAGTTACAATCAAAGAGAGACTACTCGCATATTGAGTATTGATGAAATAAGAATTCATTACGATTAACCAAATGAAGCATGATAGGTCGACGTATGTAAATGCCTAATTCAAATTTATATTTTTTTCTTGAATATTAAATCGTTTGCTAGTTTATTGTAATGTTGTATTTTGAGTAAAGTGTGATACCCAAATTTCTCCACTAAGTTTTTAAGGGCAATGTCGCCGCCCTGACCGTGTTCATACTCCACACTCATCATAGTAATGTTGATCTTTTCAAACGGAACTGTTTTCAGCACATCCATTTCATTTCCTTCCACGTCAAGACTGAAATAATCAACATGATTGACACCTAGTGCCAGAAGTATGGAATATAACGGAAAACACTGCACTTGTACTGTATTGGCGCCTCCTTGTCCATCGGATAGTCGTCCCTGGTTGAAATTCTGTTTGAATGTCAGCTGAAAATAAAATTGAAGAAATTGATATGATATCAAAATCGTGAGAATGAAATGAATAAGTTTTTTATAAATATAATGCAATATTATTTAATGTGTAGGCTAATCACATCCTCAAAGAGAGAGAGAGAGAGAGAGAGAGAGAGAGAGAGAGAGAGAGAGAGAGAGAGAGAGAGAGAGAGAGAGAGAGAGAGAGAGAGAGAGAGAGAGAGATGTATTTTGTTTGTTATACGTCTAGTCATTTTGTATTCTGGTAGCATAAGTCCAACCCCACACCCCCTGGCCTTAATAACATTTAATGACAGACGAATTTGGGAATTGTTTGTAATTTTTCTATAGTCAGTCAATTAAATTTCGAAACTTGGGCATATATGAAATATATTATTTAATATATATATATATATATATATATATATATATATATATATATATATATATATATATATAGAAGATCCTTATAGATAGTATGTATCTTCAAAACGACACATCAATGGTCAAATTTGCTCTTTCCTGGAATTTCGTAAAAATTCATTTCTTTTCCTTTCATCACAAAAATAGAAGAATATGTCTGTAGACACGAATATCTCCGCTCAAGTTGGAATATAGTACTTGAAAATACCTTTTACAGCATTTGATATCACTCCTAGTTTCAAAGAATTTTATTGTTCTAGTATCAGTTTATTTGTGTTCTGTTATTTTTTAATTTTATCAATTTGTTTTTAATCCTTATGTAACAAGTTTTATGAAAGTGTTCCGTTTTTTGTCCAGTGAATTGTTCAGTACTTCAATAATGTTTCGGTCCTTTTACTTTTAATCTCTTTGTCAACTCTACTTGTTTATTTGGTAAACTAAGGATTTATGATCTTAAAAGTAGCTATGTGTTAACTCCTGAAAAGTAAATGACTCAAACTTGAATTATGTATGCGTGTTGTGATTTTTATCCTTGTGCAAGAGATTCACAAAATTCTGATGAAACAAACATAAGTTAAAGTTCAGAAATGAAAATATTTGAAATTTTTGAAGTTATAGAGGGGTATAAGTCTACGATAGTAAAGAACCCTGACAAAATATGAACTATGTCTGTGTGTCATGGTTCTAAGTATTGTGTACAAGTTTTGAAAAATTTGGCCGAGGCAAACTTAAGTTATATGCGAAATCGAAAATAAAAATGCAATTTTCCTAGATATAAAGGGGAATAACTAAAGAACGGCAATTGTCTCTCTGTCCAAAGTTAAAATTTATCTCCGTGGTGTGGTTTTTATCATTGTGTATGAATGTCATAAAATATAGATGAGGCAAACCAATGTTAAAGTCAGTAAACAAAACTCGGACGGAGTGAAAGACGGAAGGACGATGTAGGGTAAACTTAACCCTTTCAGCCCAAGTATCTTTCAAACATGAAGTTTCTTATTGTATTAGAGCAGTTCATTGTGGAATGTGATGTTAAAAGGGATATTGCCCCTTCCCCTGGTAGAAGGGGCATCAAATGTTTCTATTTGTTAAATATCAACTGCAACTCTATTTAAATTCCTAAGTTTTCTAAAGCTAATGTGGTCATCTTTTACAGCGGTTACTCTTAGACGGATTTCGGCTGTACGTTTAGATTTATTGATACAACTTTATCTTTAGAAAATACACATACATTTTAAATTGCAGTTCAACTGATGAAGTCTAATTGACAGAAACGATCGTCTTGGGCATTATAATTTTGGTATTATTTTAATAATATTTATATTTACAATACTTTTAAAATCTCATTCCAAAAAAGACGCAGTTATGTTTTATATTTGTGTAGTAATGGCATTAAGTATTAAAAAAATATAAGTTTAAGTGAAAATAAAATACTTCAATCTCTGAAAAGGCCCCGTAAGACATTCAATATCCATGGAGACATTCACTACATCAAATTAATCCAAACTCCATGGAGACATTAACTACGTCAGATAAAATCTCCATGGAGACATTCACTACATCAAATCCAATCTCCATGGAGATATTCACTGCGTCAAATCAAATCTCCATTAAGACACTCAATACATCAAATCAAATTTCCATGGAAACATTCACTACAGTTATCTTGACATTAATATATACGTAATACTTACCACAACTGGTCTGGGAACAGGACTAAGACAGGCGTTTATTGTGAATGCATTTCTGTTTTTCTGTTTTAACATTTTATAGTTGGATGGATCAGCTTCAATAAGTAGACCGTTCCATTTTCGAGTCCGTTCAAAAAAGAGCGAGTTGGATCTTGTTTCCCCGTCTAGAGCACCACATTCGATATAAAATCCATTTTCCTGGAAAATAAATGATGATAACCATGACAACAATGGTTACTGGAACATGATGTTCACGAGGAGTTTTTAAAATTACTGGTAAATGAAAGCTTTGAGTTATGATAACACATTGGTAAAATACAACTGTATATCTATCATTCATTTGCAGTTTACGTTCAATATATTTTCTTTTTTTTTTCGAACATTTATTTATCCTCGATAACTAGAGATCAACGTATTAGTTAAAAGCAGGTGGTTGCCGGAAATCAAAACTGCGCACACTCTTGGGATTCTTGCCTGTGATTGATCCAATACAATTTGTATTGGGAGTGACAAGTTTCATAAACACTTGTCTTCAAGCCCACTGGCGGACCCTGGGTGCTGTAATTGTTCGAGTTATTTTAAATGGTGTTTTACACAACACACAAAAGTTTTGCAGTTATATGATGGCGGTCAGATTTTTATGGTTGAGGAAAAAATCCAATTACTACGGGAAAGCAGGAAAAGACCACAGTCTTTTCGCGAATAAATTGGCGAACCTTTTCACAAATTCAGATTAGGTTCCAGCGGGGTTCGAATCTGTGCTGACTGGAATAGTAGTAGGTCATGAAATACACAATTGGTATTTACTATTTTTTCCATGTTCACAGGCCTGTAGATGATATACACCGAATTTGAATAGAAAAGATCAAGTTTTTGAGATTTTATACAATGTTCAGTAGGTTACCTAAGCAACACGACGGAAGATGATAACGGATAGCATAAGACAGTCTCTGTGATTCAGATGACGGGAAAATATGCAACCTCAGCATTTTATAACTTGATGACAGCATACACAATCTATGGTGCAACTTAATTTATATTTTTATGAAAATGAAATTAAAGGTGGCAAGTAATACACATATGAAGAAAATTTCCATATTTTATTTTGAGTACACACTCAAAACTTGGGTTCCTTTGGGGCTCGAACCTGCGCAGACTAGTCAGAGACTTCATGATTCAAAGCGCGATTCTTTAACCACTCCGTCACGTTTACCTTGAATTTTAGTCGGTGGTCCACTAGAGGTGCCTGTCCCATAGAATAATCAAACAGTTCTTTGGCTAGGTTATAAGGATTATCAGATGGATTTTCTATCCAGTAGTTGCGTATTAGATCTATCAACCCTTGATCATCCATCGATACTTTCTTGGCACTGAGTTCTGCTGTCGCTTTTCTAAAATCAAATCCATGCTTTTTCACTTGCTGTATTTCCATTCGTTTTTTAACCGGCTGATGGTCATTTGGTATATCTAGATCTACCACATTCTTATTGAAATTATTTTCTGTGGTGAAATATCCATTGGTTCCAAAATGAACACACACTCCAACAAACACCAAAATGACAACTACCTTAAATATCAGTGCGTAATTCAATTTGTACATGGCTGTTAAAATTGAATTGATATAGATTAATATAAAAGGACTAGTAGTTTAGTATCTAATCACTATTGACACATGCCTATCAAAGATAACAAGTTTGTTTCTCGTGTGATGGAGTAATTTTGTAGATGGCTATCTTGTCTTGTAAAAGATGAACAAGATCCAATACTGCTTTAGCCTTTTTGCTGTATTTTTTTTACAAGCGTCTCTTTTGGTACCGATGTATTGCTATGTATTTTAGTGAATTCGGTGCTCTGTATTTTTTCTGAATTATCTTTGAACTACTTTCTCTACTTCATATTTGACGGACCAGTTGTCCTATATATTGATCGCAGATCTACAAAATAAATGATAATAAAATGACAAATATTTGTCATTATGACAAATATATATATATATATATATATATATATATATATATATATATATATATATATATATATATATATATATATATATATATATATATATATAAACAAAGGCTTCTAGTTGCCAGAATCACTCACATGGCAAATGCAAAGGAAAAGCAATGGAAGTATCCACATTAAGGGGAAATAACTCCTTTAAATGTTATCTATAGTGCAGAATGAATTTTGTTAGATATTTCTTTGAAAGTGCAAAAATATAATCACTCCAAAAATGGCGTCGCATTTGGATGAGTATAAGCAAATGACAGGAGCAAAGATATCAGTGAAAACTCCCATTAACATAGATTTTGATAAACATTAAGATTTAGAGACTAATGGGTGCGATGTCATAAATGTAAATCAACGTTCTGCCATTATAAATTTGATCGATCGACATGACAACGCCATTTCATGTTATTTATTGTTCTTGTAAAGCGTTGAAATATATAGAGGATATTTGACAATTGTTTTTGAATAAAATGTTTATTACATTGAGTCAGGCAGGAGAATACATATTTAACACGTGCGTAGCACGAGTGTTAAATATGTATTTTCCTGTCTCACGAGTTGTAATAAACGTTATTTAAAAACAATTGTCAAATATTCTATTAATTACATTTTGAGTCATGGTTTGTTACCTGACGTTTTGTAGCTGTGTCTAGATAGAGTCTATAATCTTCGAGGCATGAAATGTAAACAAACCAGTTTACACGTTGGCTGAAATTTATCACTCCACTACTAAGAAATAGTGCATTGAAATGTGGGAAAATATAGGGTAAAAAGTTAAAAACACGAGACAAACAAGCGGATAATAATTATTTTAATTCGTGTAATATTGAGATGATATATATTTAACAGCAAATGGTCTGCTAGTTAGTGTCACTGCTAACAGAAGGCAGATTGTTATGATAGTGTAAGGGAAAAAACTAATAAAAGAAGAAAAAGGTAGTTCCAAAAGAGAAAAAAATTAAAGTATTTTGATTGACTTAAAATGAAATACAGGATTTCCATTTACTTCGCATTGAGTTGCATGTAAAAGTTAAAATATCAAAGAAAAATAACAGTGAAACATGACAGTGAAAATAAAGCATTTATTTCATTGAAAAATCTATAAAAATGTAATAAAAACCTTTCTCTGGTTTATGTTGCTTATGAGCTTACATTTAATTTTTGAATTTTCTTAAGATAAGATTTTCTTATAATATGTTTAGCATTTGATTTTCTTACAATCTTTTTAGCATTAGATTTTCTTTTGTTTAGCATTAGATTTTCTTATAATATGTTTAGCATTAGATTTTTTTTTATATGTTTAGCATTAGATTTTTTCATATGTTTAGCATTAGATTTTCTCGTGATATGTTCATCATAAGATATTCTTATAATATGTATAGCATTATATTTTTTCATGATGTGTTTAGCAATAGATGTCTTATAATATGTTTAGCATTAGATTTTCTTATAATACGTGTAGTATTAGATTTTCTTTTAATATGTTTAGCATTAGACTTCTTATAATATGTTTAATGTTAGATTTTCCTTTAATATATTTAGTATTATATTTTCTTATAATATGTTTTTCATCAGATTATCTTAAGGCATGTTTAGTATTGGGCATTATAACTTTGGTAGTATGTTTATAATATTTATTATCTTCTTATATGTTTAGCATTACCTTATCTCGTATGATTAGCATTAGATTACCCTATAATATGTTCTGCATTAGGTTTCTTAAAATATGTTTATTACTAGATTTTCTGATATGTTTTGTATTAGATTTTCTCGTTATATGTTGAGTATTAGATTTTCTTATAAAATGTTTAGCATTATATTATTTTAAATTATTAGATTTTCTTTTAATATGTTTAGCATTAGACTTTTTATATGTTTAGTATTAGGTTTTCTTATATGTTTAGCATTAGATTTAATTATTTAATGTTATTTAGAGGGAATTGTCACATAAAGATTATAAGTTCCAGTAGCAGTATTATATTACATAGAGAGAAAGAAAATTTCCCTCACTTTTGATAGCAAAAGCCAAAAATGGAGAAGTTTATGGGAGAAATAAGAAATTACACGATGTATGAAAGCATGAAGACTTCCAACTGAGACTGATCTGCATAAGATCACACACACACACACACACACACACACACACACACACACACACACACACACACACATACACACACACACACACACACTGGCGCTGCATGAAGATGGTTATTTTAAAAAGACCTCAGAAGATACAGAATTTGTACGCATTAAGGAATCAGTTACTGAATCTTAGATTTGTGTATGACTAATTATATAAAAAATCAACACTTGAATAGGAAATCTTAAACTCATCAGAATAAATGGGGCACAGAAAATATTTTAACTCAAGCAAAATATTTGAACACAAGCCGAATATAACAAATACCCATTGAAACTTTTTTGAAAGCCAAAAAGAATGTACCGACTACTGATTTGGTGATAACCTGTTTAAATAATGCTATTTAATGACTTTTAAATTTAAAAATTTAAAAAGTTCGCAAATGGCAATATTATCAGTTTAAGTGTTTTTTAACCTTTACTACCTGACAACAACACTGTGTTTACACTACAAGTAAAGTTTTATTTTCACACTAGTTTATGAGGAAATATGGTATGTTTATTTCTGTTGCAGTCATTTCGAATAGGTCAATCTTTATAAACAAAATAATACATCAAACAATCAAAACTGCTGACCACGCTAGCCTCTGTGTATGAAAATAAACAATAATCGCCCAAAGCACAAATGCTAGCTAATTGAGTAGACAGTATAGACTGCCTATATCATTGTCACATACTACTATTCAGAAAATTAAGTTATTTTGTTTGAAGTTGACAGTGGACTCACGGCGGCTGACAGGTCAACGGGGATGCTCACTCTTCCGTGACACCTGATACCACCTCTGAATTTCCAGAGGTCCGTGTTTGTCCAAAGTCCGCTAGATTTGTATTGTATCCTGGACATCCTGAAGATTTATACTTTGGTATCTGTAATTTTCACGTCGACATTTTCTATACTAGTTAACACTTTGTTAATTGCGAATCAGACACAATAGGCTACCACTCCCCCTGCCTCACAGCGGCGACTGCCACGATGTTTAAGCAAACCTGGGTGGGAAAAAATCCATATATTACATTTCTGAAGTTTCTTTGACTTCAGTTTGGTAATACTAATGAAATAAATCTACTTCAATGTTCAACACAGACGCATACATTAACTGCAGCCGTTCAATGTTACAATTTTAAAAACACTACCAGAATTAGGATAAAAATAGATTCCTATCAAACTTACCTGATTATTGTTTGACTCCTTCGTTAACCCCGAATCTTTTCTCTTAATCAAATTTGTATGGTTTGGTCACATGGCGTGTATTCGATTGCAAAAGGAAACAATAAGTACAATATGGATGACCTTGTTCTGGTACGTCTGCGTTTTTGTTACAGATCTAGCTCCCTGTTCACATTAACGTATCTTAAGCCTAATTAGGCCCAGTCCTGTAATTGGCCTATTTAGGTGGGGTGACCGAATGAGGATTACTATTACATCTGGATAGCCCCAGAAATATGTACAATTTATAATTACATTATGGGTTGTTTGCTTCTTTTAATGTGTTTGTCTTACGATTTATTTATCTTTTATCCCTTTTGGGGTACAGAGAAGGGATGTAGTTTCAATAGTCGTCACTACATCCCTTCTCTGTACCCCAAAATGAATATGAAAATCAGCTTAGACAGTCATATATTAGTATATCGTTATATCTAACTGAACGAAAGTTACCTTAAGTTGTCACGCCCACTTTAGAACAAAGGTATTAGCATATCTTGTCATATTATACATATCATTAATTAAGTTATACTCCACTGTATACCGAAATACTTGGAGCTCATACATCAACTTCCGTAACGTTTGTGTATGGTTTGGTCACATGGCGTGTATTCGATTGCAAGAGCATTATAACTTTGGTAGTATGTTTATAATATTTTGTTATTTCCAGTAGCTGACATGTTTGTTGTGCCTTATGAATAGAAACTAGCCCCGCCAGATGATATAAAAGGCGAACTCAGGAAGTCGTGATTGTCCAATTACAGTCGCACAGAGAATTTTGCGAGGTAATGGATTTTGAGTTAAGTCAAACACATTCTATTTTATTTGCAGATATGGGATTGGACACAAGTTTTTGTAACCTTACCATTTACCGATACCATCTTTAAAATATGATGACGCAAATGATGCGATAAAGATGACACAGTATATACAAATCTAGCATCACAATTTTCAATCAAAGTTGTCATACACGGCATTTAAAATTCAAATATTTTTATCATATTTTCTTTATATCGTAATCATGTTTTGAGAGAGAGAGAGAGAGAGAGAGAGAGAGAGAGAGAGAGAGAGAGAGAGAGAGAGAGAGAGAGAGAGAGAGAGAGAGAGAGAGAGAGAGAGAGAGAGAGAGAGAGAGAGAGAGAGAGATGCAAAGAAAAATATGAGAATATGCATGTGTTAAGAATATCATGAAAATACGAATACGAAACAAATTCAAGGGCAAAGTTATTATAGGTATCGGTGTTATTTTAAACATTTTAGATGATAGATCATGATTTCGGCCATATGGTCCCATTCCAATTTGGATTTGGAATTGTTCTCGAAATTTATAAATTAATTGAAAATTTCAGTCTAATAGAGTTTAAATATATTTGTTGAAATAATCTTAGCTTTACGTCCAATCAGTGTTGGACTAGCAAGTGGTTTATCGGTTCGAATCCCAGTACAAAGTCATACTTCATACCTTGAGAATTTCGCCCATGGTTGTTTTCGCCCTTCTAAAATCATGTTCACGCGTTTTAAATTCGCCTTGAATTAGTCATAATGGCGTGGTGGCAATTATTTAGCTTGAAGTTTTGCTTTCATTTGAAAATCTCCCTCAGCTTTAAGGACGTAAATGGGAGCGAAAATCTCCATGTATATAGTATTGGTATTATTACTTTTTTCTGCATTTTCATTTGTCCAGCGACAGTCACGTGCTCTATTGTTTAAAATGAAATCGCAGTGTAAACCGAATGATTTATCATATGGCACTGCTCTGACGTCACGAATCTTTTAACTGAATTTCATTTAGCGCCAACTTCTCTGACTGCACTGAACAGTTAGGATTCTTTAACGTGCCGACACCTACTATGACACGGGACCTCGGTTATAAAGTCAGCGCCTAATGAAAAAAATATATCTTATGTACATTAATCGACTATGTGTTTATGAAACTTTAAAAAAAACTAAATGCGCTAGTTGTTGGACAAGTCAAATTGAAGAACATTTGCTTTCATAATGGTTCTTGATTTTGTTTTGATTAAACAATATATTGAAAACAATGATGTTTTATTAAAGGTACTGAATATAACTTGAATTATATATTTACATAATAGATGAATTGTTCAATTTAAAAGTCAGTAAACAGCTAAACTGATCTCTTTCGTTCACAATAGAAATCGCATAGTTCATATACTAGAAATTTATAATACAAATATCTCAGATACCAAAGTATAAATAAGTATCAATTACCGTAGGTTTATTTAAGGAATAAATTGGCTTCATTCCTTTAAATTTGATTTTGTAATTCAATAGTAACTCGTACAGTGTGTTTAAAAAACATGTCCCGACTATACCGTTCAATAAAATATGGAATATCATATTAATATATAAAAAATCTCAGATACCAAAGTATAAATCAATAGAATGTCCAGGATATAGATACAAATCCGGTAAAAATGGACAAGCACGGACCTCTGGAAACCAAGATGTGGGATCAGGTGTCATGGAGGAGTAAGAATCCCCTGTTAACGGTCACACCCGACGCAAGTCCACTTTTAAGTACAATGAAATACGTGAGGAGTGAATCCTGGTCACAACTGGTATAGACGTCTCAACAACCGCCAACGAAAAGGCAACTCAACATTTCACATAGTGAAACAGTGTAATCGCAAACAAGGCTTTTATACCGACCGTAAAATTTGCGGAACGTTGACATTAAACGCGGTTTTCGATATCCCTGTGTCAATAATTTTTCAGTGATTAGTTAACCTTTGTATATGAAATATCCATATGTTGTATACGCCCTGGCATATCGGATCATTTGTGAAATATAAACTCCATATGCGGGTGACTGAGGGATATTACTGCTTAAATATGGAAAATTTACGATGGGAAAGCCGAAATCGTCGCGTTCGTCGTATAGCTTAGTTACCAACTTCCCGTTTGTGTCTGAAGAATGATTCATAACAATTTTGTTGGTACATGTATATAACTTTTTAATGCATACACATTAAATATTATTTAAGTGAGCCAAACTATACATATTTTGGAAAATTTCCAGGCTTTCTCTTTCACTAACTGTAATCCATACAGGAAGTTTCGGGTCATATTTTCATGTATATCCAATGGAATCCTTACAATTGTATCCTTTCAATTGTGTCCTTATTGCGTGTTTTAGTTCATCAAGATCAATTTGTGCGTGCTGGGTATACTCAAAATAAAATTTAACAACAAAATGAAGGTTTTTCTTCAAGTTCTTGTCATTTTTTTTTGTAGTAAAACCAAATATTGCTAATATATAATGATGTCATCGATGAGGTCATAAAAAATAGTTCTGTCCTCAAAGATTTTAGGTTTATATAATCATAAATTTTCAATCAAATTCTCTTTCTAATGAACTTCCAAATTTTAAATTATCATATGTCTGCGCAAAGTTATTGACATCTGAAGTGGAGGACATGTTTTTTTTTAAAAAACTGTGTCAATAAACTTTCATTTTAGTTGATTAATTTTAAATTAGTCAACAATGTTTTAAACTGTCCGCGGAATGATTTCCCCGCATAGCAACGCCCGACCCAGTTGTTAAATACATAGTTATTAAATGTGGATTTGGACAGAATTAAGTGTGATGATCGCATAGAAAAGACGCCGGTATTGGCAGGAAGCATAAAGACAAATGTAAAGACAAGTGCATAGAGTCATTGACAACAAAAAATAACGTCACAACATTGTGTGTTCATTGATCAATAAAAATGAAGTCACCCATGAATCAAGACGACAGAAAGTGTGAGGGTTGAAAGAATGCTGGCTACTGGTTGTTAAGGGGGCGTGTTTCCACACCTGAGTTATGTTATACAATATAACGTAAGTTGCGCAACCAGTTTTAGCCAATCAAAACACAGGATACAACATAATTAAATTATTAAAGATTAACATTAACTTTTCAGTTGTTTTGTTAATGTTAATCCTGATAATTTAATACAAAGTGAAAAAATACGAACTATAAATTCAATTTTAAATTCTAATATCGATATTTAAAAAGTACAACACAAACAACTGATGATGAAGCGCAATAATATATTGAACAGCTGCACTTGTAGTCTTAGCAACAGCTGATGTAGTTCCTCGCATGATAGCATAGTAGGTTATGCAGATTTAACCAAACATTTTCATCCAATCGAATGAGGTGGTTTACAGAAATTTCTTAATTATGTTGACATAAAACTGACATATATAAATTACGTCAATCGTTCTCGTATGTTAATAGAGCGAATTTCTCTTAAGGGGAAGAAGGACACCTGGCCACGTGACCAGATTGTCAATATAGTAATATAAACTGGAACTGATGTTGGCAATCTAAAAAAATGACAGACGACACAAAGTTGTCCACAAAAGACATATATAAGTATGAACTTGCAAAATCTTACCTGTTGAGCGCATTCCGAGATTTGGAAGCATTTATATTATCATTAAAGAAAAATATCATTGCTTCTGTGTCTGTAGCAGACGTTGTACCGATATGTGGGACACATTTATTCTTAGTAATATCCTAACCCTAGTTTCAGATTTTCATTAAAAATCATTCATTATGTATAATCCCGAGACGGTGGTATTTCCTTCTATGTAACACTATACCTTTCAACTCACCTGTTCCCTGCAGCCACATCACACATTTTGACAGCATTTAAATTGCATGGACATATAACAACAATGAATAGTTAGAATCTGTTAAAAGAACCTGTTTTGAAAAGCATGACAGAATTACCAGTCGTATTTCGTTTCCCTTTAAAACATAATGTGTTTGTCCAACACTGGCCGTTACCTGTATGACGTTTATTCACTTGACTAGCCAGGTATGAAGATTTTTAAAATTTATCACTAAATAATGTAATTTGATTCTTGTGAAAACTCCAGTAACCAAGTAAATTGAACGTAAAGTGGCTTCAGATAATTGTTTCTTTCTTAGTTAGAGATAACAAAGGAAACTAAAAAAATAAATAGATACAAAATAAGTCTACCTCTCCAGTATAGAATGAATGTAGTAAAGACAGGTGTATCTGAAAAAAAGATCTTCTGTAACTATACTCTTTAAGTTACATTTGTATGGACTTTAGTTATCCAAAAATTTAAGTTCAACAAAGATAGCGGGAATCATACAAAAAGCAAGTTAGTTTTAAAATCTAAAAGCAGTTCGCATGGGATTGAATCTTCGAAAAGTATACACACTCAAGACCAGAGATATTCAGTCACTTGAAAATTTCGTAATAATATTAGATAAACCCAGAACCTTTTTTAAAAAAAACCCACTTCATCTGTAAATCATAAGTGAGATGTTTTTTTAAAGAGAGTCTGGATTTATCTAGTAATATTTTTCAAGAGGTTGAATATGTATGGTCTTAAATGCAAGACGGTCATCTAAGGTCTAGACTAGGTAATATTTAGGTGATGTTCCAACATACATACATGCATATAACTATACATACATAGGGCCATTGCACGCATGCATGCATCCATATACACCCACCCATCCGTCCATTCATTCATTTTACAGACAAGGTCAGTCATTTCAAGATAAATTGTTATAAACTATACAAATGTTACCTGTCACGCCTGCAAATCATACCATCTCTTTATACATCAATGGACGGTAATTAATTCTTGAATTTTCGTGTTCGTTGATCTGCTGATCTTTAATGAAATTTAAAACTCAGAAAACCACATGCTGATATGGCAGATGCAGAACCGACATCTGGCTGTTTATACGTCGTCATTAATTACATATACATAATTATCAAAGTCTCGAAAATAATTTTCAGATTCCAATTGTACCTACCAATTCTTTATTTTGATTTTATTTTTTGTTTTACGCCATACTCAACAATCTGTCAGTCATATGATGGCGTCCAGTTTTTATTGGTGGAGGAGAAACCCCGGTTACCCGGGTAAAGACCACCGACCTTCCGCAAGAAAACTGGCAAACTTTCACACTTAATTCGAAAATACCCTAGCGGGATTCGAACCAGAGGTGAGAGGCCTTGTGATTTAAAGCGCAATGCTCTAACCACTCGGCAACGGAGGCCCCTGTACCTACCGAATACGTAATAAGAAATTAAGTCAGAAAAGAGAGATTAGAGGATGTGAGGATGTCATTATTTGACATATATACGTGGGTCCGAATTCACCAAATTCACTCAGTACTCTACCTCAACCTACTTTTCATGATTTTGATATAAGGTAAAACAAGCAAAATTCAGTATGTTTCTGGATATGTTTGTATATCGACAGGGGCATACAATTGTAAAATAATGATTGCTCATTTGTCGAAAACTTCAGAAGTATTAAAAATCGGTGGTCTTTCTGCAAACTGTCGGCATTCCTATGGGAACCAATTGTGCCCCTTTGTTGGCTGACCTGTTCCTTTATTCATATGAAGCAGACTTTATTCAGAAATTGTTGAATAAAAAGAAGAAAAAGCTAGCGGTGTCTTTTAATTTGACATTTAGATATATCGCTGACGTTTTGTCATTGCGATATATCCCTACGAACTAGAAATTTAAGATACAACAGACTCAAGCACACACGCTTCCTACTTAGATATTTTACTTACTATAGCCACGGATGGGAAATAAACGACTAAGCTATACGACAAACGCGATGATTTTGGATTTCCCATGATTGTAAATTTCCACATTTAAGTGGTAATATCCCACAATCACCTGCATATGACGTTTATATTATACAAATGATCTGTTATTCCGGCGCGTGTTCTGCATATGAACATTTCATACAGAGGTAAACTAATCACTGACAAATTATTGACAGAGGGATATCTAAAACTGCAATTGGTGACAACGTACCGCTAATTTTAAGGTCGGTAGAATAGTCTTGTTTGCGATTACTCTGTTTCACTAAATGAAATGTTGAGTTGCCTGTTCGATAGTAGTTAAGGAGATATCAGTACCAATAGTGACGAGGATTCGTTCCTCACCGAAGTCATTTGGATTTGGCTGTGGACTCACGGCGGGTGTGACCGGTCAACAGGGGACGCTTACTCCTCCATGACACCTGATCCCAACTCTTAATTTCTAGAGGTCTGTATTTGTCCAATTTTTACTTGATTTCTATATATATCCTGGACATCATGAAGATTGATACTTTGGTATTTAGATTTTTATACTGAGAACGCATTAAAATATTGAGTACCGTACTAAAAGAGTTTTTTTTTCTCATTTTTACAGGAAAATCATAAGCGTAACGCAACAAATTATATTTGAATGATGAAAAAGAATAATATGTTTCCCTATCACTCAAACCCCAAAGTTTATATGCAATTATATAGTCAAATCAAAGTACTGAAAGTACTGATACGGGTTGATAGTAATCCTTAAGTTTTAATGAGATATAATACACTCAGTATACTGAAAAATATACATTGTGTACACATGTTTGAAATATATCGCAGGTTTATTTCAATAAAAGGTACAACTGTCATGTTGTAAATTTTGAATTTACAGTCAGCGTTTTTACTGAGAAAATGCATGTTATTTTCAGAGTCTCCAATTTAGCAAAAACCTGCGTGAATCGCTCAATTTTATTTTCAAATAAGAACAATAATGACAATGAAAACATCACAATTTTTTCACATTTTTACCATGTATATCACACGTGGGTATGGGCCGAATTTCTACAACGGCAAGCAAAGGATGTTTTCCCAATATTTGGTAAAATTATGTTTTACCCCCCAAAAAAGACTTAAAATCGGGACAGGCATTAACCTAACGTGAGTACTGACGGCTTATTAATTATGCAACAAACTACATTGATCGGCGATATGATTATTAAACCTTGTGCTTATAAACATCGTTTCATCGATATTAAATTTCTATGCGACAGGGCACAGTATTGTACCCTTACACTATACTTCCCATCAGTAGCCCTAGCTCAATACGTGTGCATGTAAAACATTTTCCCAACTTCAAAGACTGCCGTGAGTTTCTCATCAGTTAAGATCACGTGAATGAGGAATGGCGCAACTTCTAAGTCCAATTACACAGCCAGATCTTGCCAATACATTCTTAAAACTCATACAGTTTGCAGAACTGACTTTTAATAGCATATATTTAAACAAGTCTTCTAGGCCTATATTGTTCAGCGAATTGTTACTTCATTTTCGTCAATTTAAAAAGCAAAAATATACAAATAAAAGTGTGATTTGGAAATTTCAATCTTAAAGTTGAGTTTATGTTGCTGAAATGCACATACATGTGTAATTTTCTGTCAATATAATATGTTATTAGCCCCAAACTGCAAACTTAATATAACATTACTCAGTTGATGGAACATCATCTCGTCAAAATGAAATAAAAGTTGAGCTTGAGTATTGAGTAAATTTAAATGATGACTTCAGGCCCTGCCGCGCTAGATATGAAACCCACGACGATTACTGGGTGTTTATATCACGAATGAATACCGTAAGAAGTTGATCAACAACAATATGGTCCTAAAACATATTCCAGTGCAAAGTTGGGTAGGCAATTTTACATCGACCACAAATGAAAGCCCTGTAATGGCTGCAACCATGACTATAAGATTCTGCAGACTTCACCTGCCGTGTTATCTATCGGAGTTATCTCCCTCAACAAAAATCAATAACATGTATCTTTGCGAATGTTGAAAAATATACCCAAAGGTAATTGTAGATGTGAAGAAAAATTCACATGGATATACATGGCTTTGATTATCAAAATTGCCACTGTAATTACATTTCCGCTAGTATTATAGATATATCGATAGACCTTGTTTGATGTTTGATGACCTTGTTTGCGATTAGAATGTTTCACTAAATGAAATATTGAGTTACCCAGGCCAGAAGTCACCAAGCTCAACTAACATTTCATGTTTTTTAGGTAAAAACATGCAATATTTATTCTGTAACTGGACATATTTGTATACTGACGCAGGGCATACGATTGTAAATAATAATAATAATTATTGCTCATTTAAAGCAAACGTCGGAAATATTAAAAAAAAATGTTTGAGTACGTATTCATTTATTTATTCATTTTTTGCAGAAATTCCAGAAGTTTTACAAACGATTATATATAGTCAAAGTAAAAAGGAAGAAGTGCCAATGGATAATCGAAACTCAAAGTCCATTAGAATACGACATATAAGATATACAAATGGTCTCAACATGAAGAACAATTCCGAATCCCAAACAGGACAGGACAAGGTGTCCGGAAGGAGTCAGCGTCCTCTGTCAGCATGCCAAACCCGTCGCAAATGCTCCATGGAAACACCTCGAATTCGGCAAAAAGGTCAAGATCGATGAAAATGTCATCATTTAGTTATAGATATCATAGGCGAAAGGAAGTCACTATATATAGCCATGTTACAGAATACTATCCATCATTCCTTAGAGGGGTACTTCATATTGTTTAACAAGATCCTCGTATTGACCATATAACTTCCGTAGTGACCATTTCAACTCATGAAATAAATGTTGAGCTTGAGTATTGAGTAAATTCGGTGACTCCGGGCCCTGTTTAGAGAGTATTCATTGAATCGTTTACAGCGACAACGGTTAATTATAATATTGTTCTATTTACTTGTTTTTACTGGAAGATTGGGACAGTGTTGGGTCAAAATTTATAGTGTAGGTTTACCAAGGCAAAGTGTCACATCCGGGTTCTGTCAAAAACCATAACAATACGGTTTATTATCCAAAAGGAATGTACAGGTAAAATGTATTACTGTAGCTCTTATATTTTTGTTTTGATTCAGTTTAGACTCGTTGTGTTTGTAAACTTGTGCCACTTTACCTTGGTAGACCTGCAACAGTATCACAATTACGAATTATCGAGGTAATTTGATAAAATGTTCCTTTCCTTTCGTTCAAGAGGTTCTGTGATAATCCTTAAAGAATTGATATGTTTGGATGGATCAAATCCTAAATCAACGTTGTAGTTAAGGTTCACAAGTTTTCTCTTAACTATGTTTGAAAGCAATTTACACAATGAATATGCATTGTACATGTAATATAATGTGAAGTCTGCGTACCATATTAAATGTGCTTTTCACGAATTTAATCCAGGAAAGAATCTTTTTTTATACAAATATGCTGAACTATAAATTATTATCTCTAGTTTTTCAATTGTGATAAAAGAAATCACATAGTTTTGCCCGTGCGGCATTCGTATTTCAGTATTTTCTGCCCTTCATTGTATGTATACCATTGACCACTTTAGACATTTGGAATGGTATAAGTTATTGATTTCTCTAGATATAAAATCATTCAAAATAATTTTTACACGGATGGATAAATATAAAGAACAGAAAAAAGTATAATGAGAAATTACCAATGTACATTCGAAATTCCAAGTCCATTAGGATACGAGAAATTGGATATAACAACCGTCTACAAAGAACTATTGCGAATCCCAAACGGGATGGGACCAGGTGTCCGAAAGGAGTCAGCGTCCCCTGTTAGCATTGCGCATGTCACACGCGTCGCAAATGTTCCATAGGAAAAGTCTTGTTCGATGAAATAGGTCATCAGTCAGCTCCAGGGCCCGAGACCATAAACACAGAAAATTCTGAGACAAATGTTATTCTCAAAAGTTAAGAGTTTACTCATCTGAGTAAAAAGTGAAAACTCGCGGACCATAAAATGACTTAAGAATTTTCTCAACTGAGGTAACAGTGTTAAGGGGTAGTGTATATCTAGTCAAGAACATATGTCCCGATCCACTTAACTTTGATATTTGAATATTATTCTGACAATAATCTAAGCTGAATTATTTAATAACCAACCAGGAGGTATAAAACGCGTTAAAATCAATTAGGCAGCACGTTTTGTGGCATAAAAAAGGGATTAGATATATATCTTTTAACAAGAGGCCCATTTGGGCCTCATTGCTCACCTGAAATGCGTCGGTATATTACAAGTACAGTGGAACATAGCATAAAGACCACCTCACTTCTAAGACGATAAATATTCAGTCTCTTCAACTTTTCTTAATAAATATGAAATAAATGATGAATGCATCATGATGAATAAATGGGGAGAAAATCAAAGAAATCATACAAAAAGTGAATTAAAATGACAATGTGTAAAAAGATGTCAAAAATTATTATCTGATTTCTACGAAATTAACAAACTTTAATTATACATCTATGTAGATCACTCAAATGCAATTAGTTTTTCAATCCATGCAGCGGTACTGGGTGAAAAGATTTTTAAAGAGGAGTACCACAGAGGCCTCTTTTGCCTCACCCTGGATCCACCCCTGGGCCGATCTGGCAGAAATCAACAAACTTGGTAGAGGACCTTAAGTACTTGCTTCCTATAAAGTTTCACCAAAATCCCGTCAGCGGTTTTGGAGGAGAAGTCGAAAATGTGAAAAGTTAACGGACAGACGACGGACAAAAAATGATCAGAAAAGCTCATTGGAACCTTCGGTTCAGGTGAGCTAAAAAGATAAAAAAAAAAGTCTTTAAAAATGCCAATACATGACCAAAGTCAGTAATTTATACATATAATATGTATAATGTATATAATAAACGATATTTGAGATTTAAGTAAATTCGTATAAGTGTATAAGATAAGATAAATAAATCGGGACATACACTGTGGCACATGTACCGGACTGAATTTACACTCTCCCTATTCTTAATGTAAACAAACAAGTGTTGGTCTTCTAAACCTGTATCTCTCAAATAACACGTTGCTTTCGAAAGCCAAAGGATGTAACATTTCCCGAATTGCTCTAGGGCTACGGAGACCATGGCATTAGCGTCTGTTTATTCCGAGGCGAACATAGGGGGGTAGTCATTTTTGCTGTTTAAAATTACTTAAGTCAGGTACATTCCGTACTTAAGTATTTTATCACTTGAGAAAGAAATTTGTCCAAGAATTTCTTTATGGTCCACAACTTTACCCAAGTTGAGAAAATTTTCAAGATTTGAGGTCACCAAATTTACTCAACTAACTTTTCATGATTTTAAGGTAAAACACGCAAAATTTATCCTGTAACTGGACATTTTTATATATTGACGGCATATAATTGTAAATAATTATCAAAATCATTGCTCATTTGAAAAAAACAAAACAAAACTTTAGAAATATTAAAATATTGTTTGAGTACGTACTAAAATTTTTAGTACCGTAATCAACATATTTATTCATTTTTACAAGAAAAACCTGAGTATAACGCAAAAATTATATATGTGAATGATAAAAAATAATAATACCCTTCCTGATCATTCAAACCCAAACATTTTACGAAGATTTTATAGTCAAAATAATGAAATAAAAGTTGAGCTAGAGTATTGAGTAAATATGGTGACTTCCGGTCTAGGGCCCTGATTTTATTGGCGAAAGGAAGTCATTTTATATGATCGTGCTCCATTATACTATCTAACATTTGTGAGGTAGGTTTCATATTACTTAACGGTCATAGGCAACGATTTTTAAGTTTGTATTTTATTTAGATTTCCCAAAGAAAACCACCTAAAAGTTATCTAGCCAAATTATCTGAGTGAAAAATGACAGGATACCTGTTTATTCTGCCATCAAAGTTCACTTATCGGCGTCTCGCTTGCATAAGAGATTATCATAAATTATAATAAAAATGTGAAAAAATAGTAACTGATGTACCAGTGTTAAAGGTGGTCTTTCAAAGATTTTGTGTAGGCAGAGAGAGGCTTTGTATATAATATCGCTGGTAAAAAAATATTTTCAAAGTTTGTATTTTATTATATATACATGTGTATATTGTTATTTCTTGGTAATTTGACCATAATCATATCAGCAATATAAGGTAGGCTTTATATAATATCGACTTAAAACAAAGTAAATAATTCTACATTCCTCGTCTAGATGATACTGGGGAAGAGTTACCTGTCAATCATTGTATGGATTCATACGTATTTGTAAAACCAAGTACAATAGATTCATAAAAGCTTCGGTACGTAAACGGTCACGAAAGACAAGTACTTATACAGTAGACCATTTTTGAGTTCTTACGTAATCCGTTTTTGGATCCGGATTTTTCATGCGCCGATTCAACTTCGTTAGCCCTAGCGATTTCCGGTTTGTGTCATTGCAGTGATCAGGAAATAAAATACAGTTATATCTGAAGGACAAATTAATGTCACTAGTCTATTTATGTCAAAAACAAATTTACGTTAACGTCTACACTATATACCAAACTTGGAATATTGTGACATTTTTATTTATTGTATGAAATCGAGCATTTTATTTCTTTATCGCGGCAAATACACATACCGGAAATAGCTAGGGCTTACAAAGTTGAAGCGGCGCAAGAAAAATCCGGATCCAAAAACGGGATTTCGTAAGAACTCGAAAATGGTCTATTGGAAGTGATCAGAGTGAGAGAAAAAAAAAGAGACTGCCACAATTAACAAAATAGACATATGAGCATCTAAACTTTGAAATTAATTTTGTAACATAAATCTTCATATAGATTTTTTTCTTATATTAAAAATATTTTTAATATTGAAAAAAAATTCTAAAATTAAAAAGAGATATTTTCAAATATAAGAAATCAATCGATTTATTGATATTAAAAAAGACATTTTCTAATATGAAAATTTGTCGATTTCTAACTAATAAAAATTATATATATATATATATATATATATATATATATATATATATATATATATATATATATATACACACACGCTTATGCACATTATGCACAGATGTTCTGTTGCAAAAATCATTACACATATATAGTATAAATTAGAGAGAGAGAGAGAGACTACAAATGATTATATTTTATGTCACGTAAATCTATTGCTTTTGCTAATGAGTGATTGAACTGCCGTAGCTAGGTTAGTATTTTGTTCACTCGTAACATTTGGTTGCCAAATAAGATATCATTTATATTGATTTGAAGTTGAAGTCTATTAAAAGCTTCAACTAAGTCTGTCCTTATAATGTTGTATTGAGGGCACTGTAGGAAAAAATGAGTAGAGTTTTCATAGGGATAACCACATATACACTCAGATGAATTGGCTAAATTTACTCTATATAAATCATGCTTTAGTCTGCTGCAATTATGTCTTAACTGTATGTGGATTACATTAAGCCCTCTTTTGCCAAAACTTGGGTAGTTCGATGGTAGACTAGTCTTGGATCTAAAACTGACTTTTTCTAATACATTTATTAAAAACTGTTTTGAATATCAAGCATTCAATTTATTGATATTAAAAATAATTTTGCAATACATGTATTACAGAAATGGGCAATAAATTCCCCAATGGCTTGCAAGTCAAAATTTAAGGAATTTCTTCAAATTTACGTTTGAAATTACTAGGTTTTGTATATCGTTTTTTTAATAAAGAAATTTAAGTTTTATCTTCAGAATTTATCAGTTTTTATAATTTCATATTATCAAGTTATAATTATTACATTAACATCTTTTTAAGCATTAGGACTTTGACTATTCGGTGTCAACACCTTCATATTGCATCTATCCACAGAACAAAAATAATAAATGATAGAAAACAAATACATACAATATGTATAAAAAGTCGTTTACTCCATTTTCATAAATTTTCCGATGTGACGGTTCACCCTAAACACAAGTTGGATTTATTTGAAAGAGATTGTCTTCCTGATCCCAAAACCGAAAAAAATATTTTCAATCGGACCACACATTTACAAGAAATTAACTTTTAAAATTGAAAATTAAGCTGGTATGGGGAAATCCCGCTTCGTGTGGAGGGCGCTGTTTTCGTGACGTAGATCACACCACCAACAAACCAGGCAAAACGCGTTTTGTAATTATTATCTTTTTATTTACAACAAATAAGTGACTCTTCCTTTTTTATCACCGCTATATGGAAATTCCAGCATCCTACGTCCCCAGCTGGGTCTAATCCGCTGCTGTGTGCAATGCCCCGTAATCACCGACTTTGATTCGTGATGTCGGTACCAACATTACCTACTTTGATGTCGAGAAATCCTTTTAATTATAATGAGATGACGCGTGGCTATTCAATCGAGAGTCGGTAAACTCGAGGTTGAAATACAAGATTAAATTTAGAATAGCCGACATTTGTATATTAGTCTATTTTCGTTTAACAACCATATGTAAATATGTACAGCGTCAGCGTTACATGTAGCACAGGCGCTTCAAATTTTAGAGCGTTATAAGCTCAATGAAAACTGGAGTCTGGAGGAAAAAACCAACAGGGAATGAACGAGTTGAAGACTGGCAATTTTCAAAACCGTAATTTCATACACTTTCTCGAATGATATATCACTTACCGGACAACATAATAACCCTTCGAAAATAATTTTCACTTTTAACGACGTTTTTGAACATTTTCTGCCAAGTTGAGACCAAACAGCCAAGATCCCGACCATAGTGACGATTGCAAATAGTTTATTGGCAAGTCGTTTGGCTCTCAAAATAAAACATTCATAAAAGGAGTATGACCTGGCATAAAAATCAACCTGTATGCAATAAATCAGTTTGGGTATCTCGGTAACAGCTGATTTTATACTAAAGTAACATTTCGTATGAATAGCGCCGTTTAAACTCTAAACTTTATAAAGTCAACCTATATGCAATAAATCAGCTCGGGTATCTCGGTAACAACAGATTTTATATAAATATACTTAGTAATATTTCGTATGGATAACACCGTTTAAATTCTAAACTTTTAAAAAGCTTAGATAGTCATATTATTACAGTGGTTTCTGTTCTTAGACGGATTTATTTTTATTTTTTATTTTGAATAGCGTTTTACGCTACAACCACCATTTTTTCAGAGGCGGCCAGTTTTTATTGGTGACGGATAACTCGAATAATTGCAGCGCCCTCTATCCACTATCGTTTCTCGGGAGCAATCGGAGATCGGCGAAATATAACGACTGGATTATTCGGGTTAGGTGATGGAGAGAACCCGGTTACAGTGTACCCAGAAAGAGACCACCTTCCGCTAGAAAACTAGCAAAGTTTCCCACAAAAATCAGCTTAGGTTCCAGCGGAACAATCTAATTAGATTTGATTTTTTTATACGCCACACACACACACACAACAATTTGTCAGTTATATGGTGGCAGCTAGTTTCTAAAAAAAATCGGATTAGGTTCCAGCGGGGCTCGAACCTGCACTGAACAGGGCCCGAAACCAATAAATTTACTCAGTTCTCAAGTTCAACTTTAATTTCATCATTTTGACTATATAATCGTTGGTAAAATTTTTGGGTTTGAGTGATTAGGAAACATTTTATTGTTTTTCATCATTCACACATAAATTTTTGCGTCACATTTATGATTTTCCTGTAAAAAATGAATAAATGTGTTGAGTACGGTACTCAAAATTTTGACGTTATTTGACGGAGGCCCCTACTGATTTGGCAATACATTTAAGTTTATCATTTGACCTTGTATGAGAAAACTAATTCAAGTTATTTGACGGAGGCCCCGACGGATTTGGCAATATATTTAAGTTTATCATTTGACCTTGTACGAGAAAACTAATTCAAGTTATTTGACGGAAAGGGAAACCAGAATGTTGTATACAGACCAAACAAAACACCACATCAAAATATAGTAACACAAATGATTTGCTATGGTAAAATAACCTTTTTTGATTCATTTCAGAAACTTGTTGGCAATATTAACTATGCCAAAGTCATAGTTTTATAAAAGAGGCCAAACAAATGCTCAAGACGATTGTTTCTATCAATACAATTTCATCAGTTGAGCTAGGTTAACCATTAACATGATCATTTTCTAGACTATTTTAAATGTGTCGAGAAAAGAAATGAAGATAAAGCCTTTTAAGCCCCCGACTCGCTCGAAGTTGATGAGCACAAGCGAGCTGGCCTGGTTCAGTCGGTAGCGCGCTTGACTCTTGATCGTGAGATCTTGAGTTCGAGTCCAGCCGGCGGCAGGTCGGTTTCCTGTCCTTCGGATGAGACAGTAAAAACCGAGGGACCGGCATTTGGTGACGTCTCCATATGAATGAAAGATTCTTGAGTGGGACGTTAAACAACAATAAAACAATAAAAAAAAAGATGAGCGCAAGAAATTGAAAATGACCCATGTCTATAGATATACAAATGTTAATAATTTGGTAAGATATATAGTGAAACCTGCATATAGGTGCCACCCAAGGGACCAGAAAATATTGACCTTTATGTGCAGGTGACCCGTATACACAGGTTCAATTTAGTTAAGTATACAGTCAAGGAACTTGAACAAACTGGCCTTTATAAACAGGTAATCCTTATATAGAGGTGGCCGCTATAGCAGGTTTTACTGTCCATCAATACCACGATCTGATTTGGTCGTAAGTCACAAGTCCTAATTCTGTTTAAAACGGTCACAAGCCATCTGTGACCTTCTGTCAATTCCAAATATTGTCCATGAGCCTCTTTGAAGAACTTCCATCATTTTGTGTATCATAAATATTATTTTTGTTATATGGACATTAATACACACTGGTCTGGCGATTTAAATCTTACTGACAGATAATATAAATGTCTTGCCTAAACCAGAGCTCAGACTGTGCATTATACTACATGTATTTAGCAGTTGTGAAGTATTAATGTGTGTCCGAAGACAAAATTGATCAATGATTTGTATGTCGATCAAGTTTGCCAGTTTATCAGTCCCCACTGTCTTGTAACAAGGTTCTTTCTGCAACCATTAAAAGCTGACCACGCAACATATAAATGTTTGGCGTAAAACACCATTCAATCAAAGAAAGAAACGCATTCATGTATTTGCGAATATAACCATCATATAAGAACATTTAAAGTTAAGCCTTTGGCGGAGGAATATATAACACAGACCCCCAAGAAGATATGTTGTTATTCTTATTGTATTGTGTTAACATCTCGCTCAACAACCTTTCACTCATATGGAGACGTCACCAAATGCCGGTGAAGGGCTTCAAATTATGGCCTATTCTCGGCATTTATGGCCATTGAACAGTAAGGGTTCTTCAACATGCCGACACCTACTGTGACACGGGACCTCGGTTTTGAAGTTCTTCAACATGCCAACAACTACTGTGACACGGGATCTCGGTTTTGAAGTTTTTCAACATGCCGACAACTACTGTGACACGGGATCTCGATTTTGAAGTTCTTCAACACGCCGACACTTACTGTGACACGGGACCTCGGTTTTGAAGTTCTTCAACATGCCGACAACTACTGTGACACGGGATCTCGGTTTTGAAGTTCTTCAACATGCCGACAACTACTGTGACACGGGATCTCGGTTTTGAAGTTCTTCAACATGCCGACACTTACTGTGACACGGGACCTCGGTTTTGAAGAAGATATGTAAAGTGGCCATTTTACACAACACTTAATACAGGACACACTTGTTCTTGTTCATTTTGTTTTTATTATTGTTTTACGACACTCAACAATGTTTTAGTTATATGGTGGCAGTCAGTTTTTATGGTGGACAAGAAAACCCGGTTACATTGTACCCAGGAAGAGACCACCGACCTTCTGCAAGTAAACTGCCAAATTTCCTCACAAAAATCAGCTTTGTTCTAGCGCGGCTCGAACTTGCACTGACCAGAAGTGAGAGACTTCATGGTTCAAAGCGCAATGCTCTAATCACTTGGCCACTAACTAGATAGTGACTTTTGGACAAACGAATTTATACTCTCAATAATTTTATTTCTAATGAATAAGTTGAAGTAAATACATATAAAAATAGCTGTTATTGATATGATAACTTGTCAGATCTAAAACGACTAGCTTATGTCCTCATGGAAACGAACGTGTTGTCAAGTAATCATCTACATGTACCAGAGCAATTGATATCACATATGTTTAGCTTTGATATAAAATCAAATTTATACAAAAACAATCATTTACAGTAACAGAAACCTTTTTAAAAAATAGTCTGAAGATATATACAGCCAATCAACAAATGTTTAAAATTGTGAAATACAGTAACAGACATAACACCATACTAATGTATATAACAATATGGACTATACACAGGGTCCATATATAATCACATGGACTATACACATGGTCCATACATAATCACATAGACTATACACATGGTCTATATAATCACACAGGGTCCATATGTAATCACATGTACTATACACAGGGTCCATATATAATCACATGAATTGTACATGTGGTCCATATAAAATCACGTGAACTGTACATGGGGTCCATATAAAATCACATGGACTATACATATGGTCTATATAATCACACAGGTCCATATATAATCACATGTACTATACACAGGGTCCATATATAATCACATGGGGTCCATATATGATCACATGAACTATACATGGGGTCCCTATATAATCACATAGGGTCCATATATGATCACACGGGTTATACACAGGGTCCATATATAATCATATGGACTGTACAAAGAGTCCATAATTAAATCAAATGGACTATATAAAGAATAAAATACAAATACGAGGTTCTCTGGAATAAGAAAAAAACAGATCATAAATTGACTGAACAAAGTTATGAAATGGCCAAGTTCTGAAAAATACCAAACCAGGTCTTTTCTGCTAAAATATACCAAAAAAGCAGATGTTGAGAAAATGTATACGTAAAATCCTGCTAGTTCACCAAACCGGGAGTATGGACTATGATACCACCTAAAATGGTTTATTAAATATATATTTTTTATTTTGCTACATATTCTGAAATTCATTTGCATATGTATGTATTATCTAAAGTGAAACAATTAAAAATAAGTAATCTAACCAACAATGATAAACAACTATCTTAATATTACACACGGGCATACTAGGTAGCGATATATCAATAGCCTATAAAACTATATATTGCAGAAATGGATTAAAACGCTACAAAAAGAGAATCATTTGACCTCAGTGTTTTATGTTGATTTCATAAAAATGCATGAATGGGTGAAAAATATGAAAAGAAAGATTTGATGAAACATCACAATTATTTTTTTCCTAATTGATTTAAGATGGAGTAACAAAAGTTAACGGTAAAGAGGGGTTGAGTACATTAAAAAAATATTGATCATTAATACTTGAAGAACTGTAATACTAATTGTCACTTGTCGGACTCAACGGAATTTGCAAATGAAATGATTAGCCAATTCTTAAGAAGGAAAGATTTATTACAAATATATATGGCTCGATGGATTTTTAAAATGTAAAGATGTTAAAAAAAATATTTGATCTTTTACAAATATATGAGAGACAAAAAGAACCCTATTAATCAATTTGTAATATACATACATATATATATATATATATATATATATATATATATATATATAACATAAAAGATAAATAGAGTTGACATTTAGGAGATATGTATGTCAATTTACAAAACAAATATGAATACCCTACAAACGTTCATACTCAGTGGCCACCCGTGGTCAAACCTAGACAAAATACAGGGGACACAACCCTTGATGGGATTCGAAATAGTAACTTCTGCCAAAACGCATGTATATGTAATTAAAAATAATAAATACTGGTAGTTAAAATAATTATAATGTAAAAAGAAAGAAACTCAAGGACTGGCACGAATATGCAAAATCATAGATATAATTTGAATTTACTTAAAGTCATACAAATATGTACAATAGTTGATGATAACAAAAGTATTATGTCCAAACTACAATTTACATAGGTAAAATACGTTCTTGGCTAAACTTTTCACTATGGGCAAGAATTATTTTTTGAATCAGTTGCGTCTAACAGAAAGGAGAAAAGAACAAAACATATCTTATCAACCCCTGAAAAACAATGGACTCTTCTGTAAATCAATGACTTAGATCAATCTAAATGTGTCTTTAGGGGTGAATGGGTTAAGAGCAGAAATGCCTCTATAGGTAATTTTATAATTTTCTATAATTTTGAATGTTGATGATTCGTCAGACTTGATTAACACCTAAAGACACATTTGGACAGGTCTAGGTAATTGATTTACAGAAGAGTCTATTGTTTTTCGAGGGTTGATGTGATAAATATTTGATAAATTAGTTTAATGGACTTATGCACCCGATGTCCTCAAATTTTTCCAATGCTAAATTTTCATTTCATTATCATGACTATACATTTACATTTTTGTATTTCTAAACTAATCAAACCCTTCAAAAATGAACAGGGGCGAACGATTAATCTTCTGGATGTGACTATGTAACATATTTGATCAAGTTTATCACTTTTAAATATGGTGACATCAACCCAGACATTATCTGGGTAATACTTTATACATTATTGATTAAGCTGCCTCAGACCTTTTCATAAAATAAGTCATGAAGAGGCACTTCTGGTAGGCTACACACAATACAAATATGAAGTTTCTATATATTTCGGGTCTGAAATTCATTGAAGCAAGCCTCCGTATGATGTAACAACTGACCATGAAAATGTATATCTCAAATCACTTTCACTTGAACATCATGTAACAAACTCATATTTCAATAAACAAATCTAATGCACTTAACTGTTTGAAAGCAGTTACACCATGCATTGACATTAAAGTGTTTAATTAACATAGACTATTTGTATTATTTAGACCAAGGCCCACTTACAGAAAGCTTGAATATTACCAAAGTCTGACAGTAAATCATGAAATCTGATTGGCTTAGATGGCCAAGTAAAAAGTATTTCGACTTACAAATCCTCGTAAGTTTTATACAAGTGCATCCAAATAATTACGGCTATAGAATGTAGGTTAACATAATGGTGACCTATCACAAATTGTCGGGTAGATCTAGTATGATAATTTTTTTTCATATTTCACAAAAAATTATGTTTATGGTAATTATTTGATGAAATTAACGTGACTTCATACACTTGAAGCAATAAAAATAATTAACGAGAAAAAAGCTACCGGGCAGTATGGCTGAATTTTGAAGCTTTTTGTATTTACCACAACATGGCTAAACACAACAGCATAACCAAATTGTTGAAATGGAAAGACAAACATACAAACCGCCGGCATACACCGATTCACATAACTTGGCGGGGCGGAGTAACCTTTTGATTATGATACAGATAATTCTACTCACTTTTTGGTTATGACATGCTGCACGGGAAAAACGTTTTATTCCTCACTGGATACTCTCCTATGTATGATGACAAGTATGGAAGATTTATACTCTAGTCAGTGTAATTTAAAATTTTTGCTTTATTACCCAAAATTTAAACTCGTCCAGGTCAAGGAAGGATTCACAAGACTCCACCCCGCCAGGTTATTTGGATTTTACTATATATGGTTTGCAATCTGGCAAAAATCGAATAGTGTAGCATTTATGGGTTTCTATAAGGAACCCTGGGTGCTTTAATTTGGGATGCAGAATTGAAAGCAATGTAGTTATTTATATTGTTTCCCAAAATTTTCATTAAATCAATGATAAACCAAATTAAAGTTTTTTTTATCATAAGACACTCATCCAAAACACATTCTACTTTTTGATGGGTATATCTTGTTCCCCCACCACAAAATTTTCTTTTAACCCCTAAAATCAAATCTAGACTCACCAATATCAATTAATAGTAAGGTCCACTTTCACAAAATAGGTGTAATTGAGTTTTTAAAACACCTCTGAATTCTGAAAGAGGACTTTTCCATCAATATCAATGGGTTAGCCTAAATTTAGCTTCAGGGGTTAATGGGTTAATTTTCATACCTTCTGTTTGCTATGCCTGAACATCAACTATATCCACAAAGTTCACAGGTCACTCTCCTATTATCAGAAGTCACATCACCTCAACAGTACTTGAACACAGAAACGCCAGTGTATAAAAATCCTCCTTTACTTTGTATAACATCATCTCAATTAAACTTAGTCTATAACTTAGTGTATAAGTCAATGCTTTTAATATATGCAAATGACATTCAATTCGAGATCACAACATCAGGTATATACATGTAAAGTAATCATGGGTGAAAAGGCCAGTAATTGAACACGTAACATGTAAATGATGCATACATGCAGTGAAACCTACAAAGTACTTGTTCGTCTATTCCACTTACAGGAGATGAAAGGTTTTGAAAGATAGTTGATAAAATTAATTACTAATCAATTACTCTGTCCATACCACAAATTTCATTTTATTCTCATACAATACAGGTCATACACAGGCAACTTTTCGTGATTTTTTTTTTCTATTCCTTTTTCAAGCTAGTGCTCTAGGTTGCTATGGTTACAGAACGATACAATACTTTAGTATATAAAAGTGATATAAATCGCATTTTCATTTGAACTCATATTTGAACAGTGAAGCTACTTAACAAGAGTAAATATATTAATCATAATCAGATATATTTATATATAATTGAAATGAATTTATACAAGTATATTATCTAGAAAAATAAAAAGTTTATGGCAACCATGTGATAAACATTTCATACAGTACAAACCAAAATTAAGTACCTACCCAACTATATTGTATCCCTGGAAATTTTAGCCCCTGGTTATGTTTACCCTTTTATGACACAAAATATATACACTCGTCTTAAATTTGCCCTAAAACATGGTGTCATGGGTGACGTGTATGTCCATGCTTCTAATATCGAACTTGAAACTTTAGCTTTCCATTAAAATTCGCTCTCTCATCTAAGGACCAAATAGTTGAAAATTAAACAGGAGCAAAGGTTTCAAGGTATACAATGTCTGATTATTATATATTTTTGATGATATATATATATATATATATATATATATATATATATATATATATATATATATATATATATATATATATATATACATACATATAACACTTGTTCTTAAAAAATGCATAGCAATTTGATAGACAAAACTTAACATATATTTAAGTGAAAAGAAGTCATGGTTAATAACTCATATAATGTGACTTTTATGCTGTCCTGTATTTTTGTCACTCCATATCATGGTTTTAGGGTGAGTACTATATTTTGGGTCGGTACTGTACATGGATAGTTATAACCATCACAGAATTAACTACAATTATGACTTTATGATGTGTGTGTACAACGTACACCCCTAATGTCATTGACTGCCATCAGAAATATTAAAGTTCCTCTATATAATTTGCTGGAAAAAGTCCTGTTTTTCCGCGTAAGGTGCCTTTCCACCAGCCCGCAGGGTCTGAAACAAGAAATATATAAACAGTTGAACTATATGGACTGAAATAATAATAATAAAAAAACATGTTCTTTGTACAGGTATCTCCTATAGTCCCCTGGCTTATAATGTGTTTGTTATTTTGCAGGTTATGATTTTCTGAAGACTTATCAAAAATGCAACAAAATGAGACATGCAAGCACTCTAGGCATTGGGGCATTAAGGAAATTTGGGATAAAAACATAGAAAATTAAAACAAAAATCGCTGAAAACTGGAAAACCTGAATTAATCACTCATGTATGGCTTTATTTGCAATGAAAGTACTGGTTGTATGGAAGATATCTTAAATGACAAGTATTGACCCATTTTACAACCATTATTTATCAAATTTGGTGTTTTGGGGTAAAAAAATCATTTTTTAAACAGAAATCTGTGAAAAAAGTACTATATATAACCCATGTCTTTTACCAATTTGTGTTTTGGAGGATATGTTTTTCAGAAAGCCTATCAAAAATGCTACAAATTGAGCTTTGTTAGCACTCTGGCCACTTAGGGGATTAATTGAGGTTTTCCAGTTTTCAGCGATTTTTGTTAATTTTCTATGGTTTTTATCCCAAAACTCCTAAATGTCCCAACGGCCAGAGTGCTAACATGGCTCATTTTGTAGCATTTTTATAAGCTTTTGGAAAATCATAACCTGCAAAATTCCCCCTGGGGAGGGGGGAACAGGGGTTATTGGTGGCTCAAAGACTACAAAGTTAAATCATGCTAAACAGCTGTTGATATCAATCTACATTTCTTACCCAAAATGTAAATCTTGAATGAAAAAAAAAATATATCAGACTAAAAGCTTTTTCTTAAACTAGTTTGTATGTAAGTTAGATATTTAAAAATGTATCAATCACACAAACACACACACACACACACACACACACACACACACACACACACACACACACACACACATGCACAGTTTTGTTTGAATGAGGTCCTATTGCACACAACAACGAAGGATGAATGCACAACCATGATGATTCATAAATTAAGAATATAATAATTATCCATAGTGATACTGACCCAGCATACAGAAGTACTGAGATGCCAGTTTTGAATCAGATATGTATTTTTTGTAAAATGAGTGAATTTGAAATGAGATATGTGAGAGAGAAAAATATGTCCGAGAGAGGTGAGACAATTCATTAAGCTCAATAACTATAAAAATATTGGTAAATATTGGCCACAAAGCTAGCTTTCATCGTACCAAATCTGTTAATTTATTGATAACAATACCAAAGTTATAGTTTTATAAAACAGGCCAAAGTAAATGCTCAAGACGGTTGTTTCTGTCAATAAGATTTCATCAGCTGAGCTCGACTTTAATATACATATATATTTCCGAAAGAAAAAGTGGTGTCATACTAGGCCAATCTACCCAAACGGCCATTTTCGACATTTTTTGGTTAAATTTAAACAAAATAAACTCCGGGCACATCTCTAGAACAACACCAAAATTTCAGAAAACAACAATGATATCAATAACTTTACGATTTCAAAATTTCATGTTGTTACTTGAATGTGCCCATATTTTAATTCCACATAATCTAAAATAAAAAGACGCGCTATTTTCCGTAATTTAAGTAACGACGTTACACAGCACTCACAGAGATGAAAACAGCGTTGCATAGCACAAGTTCCACTTTCAGGGATGAAAACAACGTTAATTAAGTGATTATCATTTAACTACCATAAGGTAAGTTATATATAAATAATCTTCCAATATACTCAAATTTGGTGTACATATCAATTTTCTAGACACAGCGTATCGCAGTACTTGGTCTTGCTAAATGAAGGCCCCAGGCCCAACCATGGACTTTCTCTGATTGTACTCATTGTAAATTGTATGGGTTTTAGTATATCGAAATTATATCAAAATATTACACATCAAGAGAAATACTGATTACGATTTTAAATGAAATTTGCATCTTGGCATCTGCAGGAATTATAAAGTATAGATTTAGATCTACTGTTTGGTTTTACGGTTTTTGCCGCTTGATCAGCTGATGCAGAAATCCCAACAGACTAGACATTGACATAACAAATATCTAATAATAGATCTATTGAATCTTTTACCATTGTTATAAATAATCATCAAATTTAATTTATTAGATACATTTTGTTTGATATAAAGAATTATATAAAACAGTAAATATTTAGATTTAGACCCTATGGTTGTATGACCGCCAGTTTAGCATGGTCGTCTGCAAATGTAACGGTAAAATCATCTAGATCTAGAACAAGAGTAAGTCCATTCCGACATCAAATATATATTTAATGTTTATTGAAATGTTTCTACTAAGTTTGTTAATTTTAATTAAAGTAGTATTTTATTAAAGTAATAAAATGAAATAACATTTCCCATTATTCGATCTGAAGGCCATTAGGCTATTGCCAAATAAATCTTATGGTATATAAATATGATCTATTTTTCTCTACATCTAGTATGAGTCACAATGCCGTAGTTGATAAGTGCGCTTCATATGGAATGTAGGGCCGAGAGTTTTTTTTTTTTTTTTTGAAACGATTTTTTTATGTTGTAAAATTAGCCTACAGCTATATAACTTAATTAGGGAAGAAAATTAGAAGTAAATAGTTATAAAAATAAGTTTTTAATTATTTTATATTATTTACAGAATGCCAAGGATAGCTCCAAAGTATCACAATTGTGTACTTTGCAATAAAAGGACAAAACCAAAAGAAGATATATAAACAAAAACTACAGAAAGTTTTTGCGGCGGAAATTTTTCATAGAAGCCCATGATACAGATGTACTTTGTGGCAAGTGTATTAAAAAGTACTATAATGACAGTATTCCGGAAACAGATATGCCAAATATACAGCCTGCGAATGCTTTCAATGGTGCAAGTCCCCCAATTTTGAATTTTAGCATACCAAGCACATCAAAAAGCCATGCGTATTGTTTCGTATGCAAGAAACCATGGCCTAGACTTATTTGTGTAAATTCTCATACAAGATTTGCACTTTTTATAATTCCTGCTGTGCTTCGCAAATACAAAATGGAAAGATTACTGATGAAGTAAGATCTACAACGGCAACAACAGATAACATCAATGTAAACAAAACAGCCATACTAAATTTTGTTAAAACCACGAGAGAAGTAATTATTCAAAGAGGAGAGCAAACAAGGATACATTTTGATGATGAAGACAGTCTTAATGATTATGACTATTTCAACCTTACTGGACTCAGTAAATGTCAGTTTGTTGATTTATTTAATACGACTCAGAATAAAATAAATAACACTCCAGTTCGTAGTAGCAGAACATCAACTGCCATTTTCCTTTCTAAGATGCGATCAGGATTGTCTAACAAACTGTTTATAATATTTATCAACGATATTTAATGTTTCCAAATCTAGTATTAGACGAGCCATAGCATCTATTCCAGAAGCACTATTGTCATCATTCGTACCATCATGCATTAGCTTCCAACATTTGACAAGAGAAGATGTCATTGACAAACATACCAGACCTTTAGCACAATTTCTTTTTGGATCATTAAATAAATGGCAGGTCATACTCATTTTAAATGGTACTTACATATACATACAAAAAGTAACAATTTTCATTTTCAAAGACGCTCATACAGTCTACACAAGGGAAGGCCACTTGTAAAACCTATGGTTATTGTTTCAATCACCGGATATTTTGTGTCTGTAATGGGACCATATCTCGCAGATAATAAAATTATGACTCATCCATCCTTAATCACATGCTTCAGAACAACATTGAAGAAATCAACGATTGGATTGAGGAGGATGACATATTTGTTGTCGACAGAAGATTCCGTGACTCCTTGCGGCTGTTAGAGGATATTGGAAAACAGGCTCAAATCCCTTCATTTCTTACAAAAGGACCAAAACAATTAACAAGTGAGAAGGCTAACACAAGTCGATTGCTCACAAAGATAATAGTAGTTTTTAATCCCATTTAAGATAATGATAATAAATTTAATGTATTCTGACATTCAAATTTTGGAAATTCAGGGTACATCCAGCCTAAAATATCTGAAGCGTAATCTGTGTATCATATGTTTTTCAAATCTTTTTTGCCAACTACAATAATTGAATTTACCGGTATATTGACTGAAGAAAAACACCAATCGAATTTTATATGTTTTGGTATTTTTCATGCACCGTTATAGTTTTATGATATAACTCTGATCTTACTATCATATACTGGCCAGCCAAAACGTCTCATAGGTATGCAAAAATCAAGCAAAATTTCCATGATGCATCATTTTTATCAATGTTTTGATTTCAGGTGAGATGGGTGGTTGAGTCGGCTAATGCCAGAATTAAGCATTGGAAATACCTTGACCATGTGCTTCCGACAAACCAGATACCTCATATCGGTGAATAAATCAAAATAGTTTGTGCCATCTCTAGCAAATTTTTCCCACCACTTAGTTCTGGTAAAGTAGATGAAGATACTTCATTAGCGTCAAAAATGAGATATTTGTCAAAACAAGTGAATTTGTTACAGCAAGAGGACGAGGAAAAACGCTGGGCAACTCGAAAGTCTTTATGGAAAAGTATTGACAGTAACAACATTGCTTCTGATTTCCCAGTACTAAGTGAAGAGCAACTGAGAGATATAACATGTGGAGTGTACCAACTTAAACTAAGTTCTTGTTATACCCAAGAACATCTTGGTGGTGATTACAATTATGAAATTGATGTTAGTCAGTGTGAAACCAACATTATCAAGTGTAAAATACAGAGTCGTCATACATCATCTAAACGGTATATGCTGTGGATTAAATTTGACGAGGGCAGTATTGTCGGATGGTACTGCCAATGCAAAATTGACACTCGGGTGGTTGGCGTGTGCCGCCACATTTGTTCTGTGCTTTGGTATCTAGGCAATGCCAGACATTCTAACAGAGATTCGTATGGAGTAAAAAAAACTTTATATATTGAAGACGCATATTCTGTTCCTGAAACGATTGATGTCTCGGACAGTGAGGAAAGTGTAACTGAGGAATAGTGTCGGTATCTGTTAAGGATACATGTACTATGCTAGGCATGCAAATTTAGATATCAAAATTCTGTAGTGTTTTGAAACTTTTGTTGGTGCAATTCAGAATTGTACTAGCTTTTTCATGTACATGATTATAATAATTACGTGAATATCATTTATTTCATGTGTTGCTTGTCAAATTGGCATTTTACTATCAACATAATGAATTGTAATGAATTGAATATAATTCAGAAACTAAAACATATTTCATTGCATTCATTGCAATGCATTGATTCTTTGGATCAAATGAACTGTATGTAACTGAGGGTTTTTTAACCTACACTAATGGGAATACATGTATATGTAAAAAGTACTGCCTAAGTGATATCTTTTGTATAACATTATAAAATATTCAAAATTAGAGTATTAAGAAAATATATTATATCTGGTTTGTACCATGTTAATTATGGAATGACTATCATTCTTAAATCTATAACTGAAACTGAAATATTAAACATATTTTGGATATTGTTACTAACATTTTGAACATGTTTTGTCACAAGTTATTTGAAAATTAATGAATTTATATGATTATACCAAAACTTTGTAAACATATTATGGTGCTATTATAAATGAAAACTGGAATTGAAAACAAATTTTTGATGCAATGAAAATATGAAAAAAGACTTTAATCCTTGAAAGGTTTCTTAAATTCTAGAACATTATTCTGCAAGGAAAATTATTATTTGGTTTGTAAAAAATGAAATATATTTTTTGAAGTTTGGTTATGAAATGAAATTGAGAAAGAAATAAGATTTCTATTTTCATTTTTACCAAAGAAAGAGGATACCAAATATTCAGACAAATACAAAAGTAATAATTGTGAATTGTATAAAACCCAATATTCTAATAAATGTTCATGTATTAAATGATTTTAAATAGCAAATGAAAAGCTAAAATGTAAATAATTTAAAGTAATCTATGATTTTTATTATTTTTGCATTTTGTACTGTAAAAAGTGGATATCAAATATACCACATAAATTGTTTTAAAATGGAATCCAAAGCATACCAATAAAATAAATTTTTTTTGATGTTTGAACTGATGACTTAATGAAATTTGAAAAAAAGATCCAAAACATGTGATTTTTATCCCTTTTAATGACTTTTACCCCAAAATCTAATCTTGAATATTCTAAAGATGATTTTTTTTATGAATTGGACAAAGGGTAATTGGTACAACAGATGTGTTTATGTTAAATTCCAATAAATTAAATAAAAAGTCATAAATCTTTTTAAAAAATGAATGATTTTTATAACATCTTTGCACTTTTCACCTAAAAAGGTGTATATCATATATATGTTTAACAATGAGTTTTATTATAAAATCAATTATATACCAATATTCCAACATAATTAATTGTTTCAAAATATGTATGAATATTATTCGAAACAAATGAAAATTATTTCCAAAACCCAGTGGTTTTTATCAATTTTTGACAATTTTTACCCCCAAAAGTGAATATTTGATCATATATTATGAAAATGTACATCTATTATGAATACCATAACATGTTAATGGACTAACATGCATGTCATATTTTAAACTATATATATATATATATATATATATATATATATATATATATATATATATATATATATATATATATATATATATATTATATATATATATATATATATATATATATATATATATATATATATATATATATATATAAGATTCTCAAAAGCAGTAGTTTTTAAAACATTTTTGCACTTTTCACCTTAAAAGGATATATATGAAAAATACTAAACAAAGACTTTTATTATAAAATCCATTATTTTGTGATATATTTGAATAAATAATAAATCATTTCCAAAAACCAGTGATTTTTATCGAATTTTTTATGTTTTTACCCCAAAAAGGGAATATCAAATATTATTAAAATGAATATTTATTATGAATTTCATAAAATGTCAATACACTAACAAATTGTATTGTTCAGAGTGTTAAAATTTTAAGCCATATAAATATATTTCTCAAAATCAGTGATTTTCTTCTATTTTTACTGTTTTTAGCACCAAAATCCTTTCTCCTTATTAAAAACGAAATTAAGTTAGATATTTAAGTTCTCTATACTAAATCTGACAATATTTCCAAATTTTGTTAAAATCTGGAACAGGGCCGATTTTGGTCCAAAGTGAACCTACTCCTTTCACTGGTCAAAAAAATTTTTTTTACTGATCTGTATATATACACAACTGAAATAAAATGGAAAATTATTGGTCATTTAGACCAGTTATCAGATAGATTTCACCGGACTTTTGTAAAATTTACCGGTTTTTCTGATAAGACTGATGAATTTCAAAAACTCTGCTAGGCTAAACAATAAATCCAAATGTATTCCCAAATTTGCCTATGAAGTATCCACTGTAAAATGATATCTTAGCTTTTGAGAAGTTTGACAATTTAAATGAAGGTATCTGAGCGAAATTGGATTTTAGTATAAAATAACTGGCTGGTACTGAAATACCAAGTATTTATGTATACCCTCTGGGACTCAGATGATCCATCAGCAATGGCATTTTTTTTTAGTTATTTTACAGAATGCTACAAACGGACAGACAGACAGACCAAACTTCACAATCTCAGGGCATGATACATGATAATTTACCTTTTTTGACAATCTCAATGATATCTCCTTCGTTGAAACTTAATTCATCTGTGTCCTGAGCATCGTATGCATACAGACATTTACATTTTGGTAATGCTGGCTTTTTCTGTGGTGCTGCAGGTGGTCTTGGTCTACCGCCGGCCGGAGGTGGTGGCTTACCGGAAGATCTTCGTCTTTGGATGCTAAAATAAATGACAGACATGAGAATTAATTCACAAATAAGCCAAAAACCTATTCGTCTGGTCTTCCTGCTATCATACGGCACTTGAATCTTCCTAAACCTGTGTTATTCCCATAGGATAACTAGGAGGTATTTACGGGATAAAGCCTACATGTGGTCGGACAGACTATATAGCACCTTAAAAAAATCTTACAATACATGTAAATGAAGATAACGGTGCATACACAATCATGCTTGGGCTATTCAACAGATACCTTAGGGTGCCTATAGGGTAACAGAAAATGTCTATAGGATGACCAATAGGAAAATAATTGCATTCTTATGTTGTTTTTCATCATTAAAAGTACATAACTTCCTATTCTATCACATCATGCATATTCAGCGCACTAGTTTTTACAGATACTTGAATAAATGTTAATACAACATAATCAAATCATTTCCCTCCATACTTCCTTCATTTATTGATTCTAATTCTAATTTCTTCAAAAACATGTCGGTTAGGCAACATCTGCGTGTAACACTGATATTAATATGTACATGCAAATGTGAACAACTGAGACATGGAAGATGTTTTTATCATTTATCCAGCGTGTACTTTAAGCCTCGGATACAAAAAAAAAATCACATTCATTGCATGACTGAACACGGTTTTTGCCGATTTATTTTTAAACCTGTATGTTAGTGATGCTCATGCTTTCACCATCAACAGCAATAAAATGGACTGAATTGCTTAAAACAACAGTAAAATCATAATTCCCACCACAGCATGCCAACATGAGCAACTAAGAAAGCAATCCATGCTGGTAAAAGGGATAAACACAGAACTTTCAAAACTTTCTGGTCTCTCATAACCGGGATTCAAGCACATCACATGACATGTTTACATGTCAAATGTGACATACAAATTGTGATTATGTGAAGATACCCTCATATACAATGTTGCCAATGAAATTCTGAAATTTGACGAACAAAACCTGAAAATGTTTCGCGTTGCTATTACATAATGACAATAAAACATTTATATATGACACATAAAACATAAAAGCTGGCAACAGACTACACAAGTGGGGTGCATGAATCTGTGAATACACCCAGGGCAGGACAAATCCACTAGCCCAACGCCTGCGACAAGCTCAAATTTGGCTTGGGCAAATAGAAAAATATCTACGGTTAGCCGCAGGGCAAGCTAATAAAAATTAACAATGTTTTAAAATTGGTCTAATCTTATTACTACCTACCAATGAAATGTGGTTTCTTAAAAGAGGTTTTATTTAAATGATCAAATATCCAATTCATTTGTTTTCAGAATGTGGTCTCAAAAGACGGGTGGTTTTTCATGAGAGTGGTTTTTCAAGAAAAGGTTCCACTGTATTGTATATACCTCAATACTGAACTCTTCAGCTTTGGAGGTAAAAAGAGTATGTCACTTGGACAATATTGAAAACACTTCCATGAATCATGAATGACATGTAGATGTGGAAGGTGCTGTTGATCAGATCCTGATACATGTATCTTGAATATACACTTGCTCTCGCATACAACAATTGATACATCAATAGACCATTTTCGGGTTGTCTTGTTACGTCACGATTCCTCAAAATAGATTGCGGTTTCAAAGAGCATAGTAGGGCATCACTGTCTTCCGGATAAGTAGTTTTTCGCTTCTATGACCAGGAATATTAACATCATGAAATAATAGGTGCCAGATTTGAAAAACAGACTACATCATCACTTTCCATATTTACAAGAGAGACAATTTAACTAATTAATTAATTCCTCAGAGACGAAGTGAAATAAGATATAGCCGAATATCGTCAATGAAAACATTACATAACCTGAATCGACCTTGCCCAACTTTCAGATGACGTCACGTAGCCTGAGTACAAACTATTGTGCTGAAACTGAACAGAATCGGACAACTTGAAAATAGTCTATTTCAAAGGATTTCTGATCATGTCTTATTTATTTTGAGGTGAAATCAACAGTCATTTACGGGGTAAATCCCCTGGAAAAAATATGTCTTATTTCCCAACAGATTTAATACAAACAAATCTCAGATACCAAAGTATAAATCTTTAGGATGTCCAGAATGTAAATCAGATTTGCTTCATATGTGTGTGTGTGTGTGTGTGTGTGTGTGTGTGCACGTGCAAGCATACATGTACATGCAAGTGTGTTAAATATTCTCTATTTAGAAACCTGGGCTTTATCTGAATGTGGGCAAGGGAAGTCACTGGTAATGTACCACTGCAAAATAATAATCACAACTTAACTCATCTACCCTGAAAAACAATGGACACCTCTGTAAATCAATGTAAATCAAAAGGCCAGTCCAAATGTGTCTTTAGAGCTAATTTTCATGTAGCTGGTAAAACAGGCTATCCCATTATGTATCATTGTTTACAAAATAAACAATGTTGAAATTCTTACTTATTCATTCAGTCCTGGATTTGATTTTATCGGTAGTTGTTTACACAGATAGCAAAATCGGTTTCATATGCATAAATGCCCTTAAGTGCTTTATATTCATCTGAGTTTTGTGCCTATTTTTACAAGTATTCGTCAACAAGGAGCAGAGATCAGCTGAAGATTATAAACCTACTTTATAACTCTGGAGTTAAGAGGCTTTTAAAGACAGGATTTGAACAGTGATCAAACACTTGTAATCTACACCATCTGTCTGTGAAATAATAGTAAAAATGAAGATGTACCAAGGGATAATCGAAACTTCCGAGTCCATTAGAATACGACAAACTGGGTACAAATATTGTAACATAAAGGTGAACTTTCAATTTCACAACGTCCCATTTTATGATTCACACAGAGGGATATACACAGAAGGTCCAAATGAACAGTACGTTTTCAGTACATGTACAGTACTAAAACGACATAAATGAGTTCGCAAAATTTATTTTCACGATATATTCTTAGTAAATTTGTGTGTTTTTTTTTTTAATATTTCCTATAGAATTTGTTGTTTATCCAACTTTTTAACACAACTTGATTCATAGAAAGTTGAGGTTTTGGTATTCATATACTAGAAATTCCATTGTAATATATTCATTATTACAGAAGAAATGCATTATTTATCATGTGAGCAAAATTCTAGCTATGTCATTTGAATGATTATTACAAATATGATTGGAGCCGACCTGGGTCAGTCGGTAGCACGCTCGACTCTTGATCGTGAGGTTGTGAGTTCGAGTCCAGCCAGTGGCAGGTTGGTTTCCTGTCTTTTGGATGAAACAGTGAAAACTGAGGTCCCATGTCACAGTAGGGGTCAGTACGTTTAAGAACCCCCACTGCTCAATGGCCGTAAGTGCCGAGCATAGGCCAAAATTTGAAACCCTTCAACGGCATTTGGTGACGTCTCCATATGAAAAAAATATTCTCGAGTGGGATGTTAAACAACAATAAAGAAAAAAAACAAAACCCAAATATGATTAATGGATCTATGACGTAATTCATATACATTAAAATAAAACCATCAATACTTAAGTAATATATGGATGTTAACTAATGAAAATATTGTAAGAATTAGACCCAGATTTCCAGAATTAAACATGCAACTTTCCATTTATTTTGGATGCCTACCAAATTCAGAGGACAATCAAACAAATGCATAAGGAACAAACCTCTTTATAAAGGTCACCTGTCTATAGCAGCTACTTTTGCCTGTTCCCTTGAGTGGTCTTTTTAGACAAGTACATGCACACTTACTGACTGTATATGCAGACAAATCAAGTTACAGGTAAAGTACCATAAATTTTTACCCTTGCTATGGACTGACACCAATGCAGCGAGAGTTCGTTAACTCATTGACCCCTAACAACACATATGGGCTGGTCTAAGTTAGGGCTGTCACTGATGAGAAATTCTATATCGATAAGTAAAAAGTATTGATATATCGATAAATAGAATAATTTGGTACTTCTATGAATGCAATCAAAATAAATAGATTCATTGTAATATTTAGTTGTTTTATTGTATATTTGACCATTTGAAGATGAAAAAAAGCAATCATTGCAAGGAAAACATCATTTATTTGAACAAATTATATAATTAGAAAAAATATAACAGAGTTCAACAACATGAAGTAAAACAAATGGAAAATTTTTGAAATTGTAAAAGAAAATACATGCTGTGAAATGCAAAATGAAATGTATCCATACTTTAAAAGCATATTGATTATCATATTGAATCAATTTGTGTATTGATATATTGATATTGAGTCTATCAATGACAGCCCTAGTCCAAGTAATTGATTTACAGAAGAGTCCATTGTTTTTTTTTCCGGGGGTGGTGGTGGTTGTTTGATGAGTTAACTTGCAATACCCATCATGGCATGGGACCATGATTCTTAAGTCAAATCCAAACTTAGAATCCCTTATAATCTTATTTCATTTAATTTAAATGAGGATTCTTTAATCCATTTATCCCCTAACGGCACATTTGGACTGGTCTGTGTCATTGGTTTACAGAAGAGTCCATTGTTTTTCAGGGGTTGATGAGTTCAGTCGTGGGAACCAGGAAATGAACTCAAGAATCACTTAAAAAATAAAAACAACTTTCATTTACGATCCTGTTATCCCCAATCTGCAAACAAAAATATTTCTGGACACTTTGGTGCATAATAGGCCTTGCATATTACAAACATTCAACTTACTTTATTGAGAACACCTACATGTATGAAAAAATTGGTGCCAGGAAAAAGATATATATCAAGAACCTAGAATACACAATTAACACTATCACTTATTTAAAACCTTTTTTTCTTTCCATTCGGTCTGCTTTAAATTACCATATATTAAAGGGGCATTACTTTCCTTTTTCTATGCAATAACAACATCATCTACAACAACAACAACAACAAAGAGAGAGAGAGAGAGAGAGAGAGAGAGATAAACAGGTATAAAAATTCTTAAAATTCCCACATTTTTTGGTGAAAATTGTTTAAAATAATAGATCCTTCAGCAGTAACTGTGTTCCTGCAACTTTGGTTGGCAAAATGATACAGATTCCTGAAAAATGACGTCAAGAAACAATCAGATACGATAACGACGTCTGTGTTTTTGCAGGTATCTGTATCATTTTATCAACCAAAGTCACAGGACCACAGTTACTGATAAAGGGTCTATTATTCATTTGCAACTGATTAATTCAAACTTACTATCTGAATATGCATACACACTGGATCTGACCTTATTTTCACAAAATATATAGGAATATAAGATTTTTTATGCCAGTGTATAGCTCTTATTTGTTAATGTAAAAGTAGAAAAAAAAATTGAAATAATTTTTTTGAAGTCGACACAGCTAATGCCCCTTTATTTAAAGGTTATTTAACATTAAAATAAGACAATCTGCTCATAAATTAGAACCATAACTTTGTCGTGTCTGCAAAATATGTTCTCATTTACCCTTGATTTAGGAAATGACGTACCACCAAATATTATACAAAGTAAATTTGTGAAATTAACTAACGGGCAAATGCCATTCTTATTTATACAGACTGACAAATGTTATACCTGTAAGGTGATAAATTTTTATGCAGTACAGTACATGTCCAAAAGTTAATCATCAAACTAGCAGGCAATAATGTCCTGAGCTAATGGCACTTAGAAGGACTTAACTTTATTAATAATGTATATTTGTTATCAGCAAGTGTTCATGACATCAAAACATTTATTGTAATTGAAATTTAATTACAAAATATGATGTCAAAAATTTTATTGTAAGCCCCTACTTAAAATTTAATTACAAAATATTAATCTCCAAATCATTTTACTAAAGAGACATAGTTAAACTTTACACAGTGTTTCAATATGTTACTCTCATCAACCATTTTGAAGACATAACTTTTGGTCATACACTGTAGTACATCATTATATTATTCAATTTGAAATAAAAAAAAACCAATCAGGATTAATCAACTGATTCAACATGATAATAGGGTGCTCTACCATTGGACCATCACCAGAGATGGTAAATTTCACACTCAAGAGTAATAAAGAATGTTCAGGGTTTTGTCATTAGAAGTTCTGGTCAGAGTTTGCTTACCATAGAAATAAGGATGCTATTAATCAAGTGATTATTGTATACCTGAAAATTTTCGCCCTAGGTTATTTCCGCCCTTTTACGACAGAAAACATGTTCACTCAGTCTTTAATTTGCCCAAACTCTCTGTATCCTAAGGGATGGCATGTATGTAAATTTTTCAATTACATGTATATAGTTTGAAAAGTTTGTTCTCATTTAAAATTTGCCCTCTCATCTAAGGGCGAAAATGGCAAAAAATTTAATAAAATGGGTGTGGAAATTTCCAGGTAAACAGTAATTCTGTGGTTATTATACGATCACTTGTGAGTTAACAACATCAGGTTGGTCCAGATAACACAGAGATTGTACTGTGTAGCTGTGAACTGAAAAAATCCCGAAAAATGCACCACAAACAAACAGGCACAACATGCAGAGAAGAGATTTGAAACTGACGTGATACTGTTGACTTACTTAGCACTGGATAACCTCTCCTTATCTAGCTGCCGTAAGAGTCTGATAGAAAACAATACTATTTACACATGTACGTACATATATAAAAAAACAATACTGGATACAAATATATAAGGAATTGCTAATCAAAAGTGGTGATTCTGATACACATCTAGGACTGGACATTCACCACTGTTCCCTGGCAGGTCAGGCCTTGTTTTGAGCCAAGTACAATGTACAGTAAAACCTGCTGTAGTGACCACCTGTGTATAAAGACCACCTGGTCATAAAGACCATGTTTTTTTGGCTGTCCCCAATAGTACCATTTGTGTACAAATCAACCTCTATATAAAGACCACCTCGTTAAAACGAGTACAGTAATATGGTAATTCAAACTTTAATTTCTTACTATGACTAGATGTAATTTGAAAAAAAAAACACAGCTAATGCCCACTTAACCAAAATCTTAACCAAACAGATTGCCTTACGCCGGCAAAACCTAGAGTCCCCCAAAGAACTAGGTGGTTTGGTCCTATAAAAATGGATGCTAAAAACCTTTTATGTTCTGAGGGGAGCATTTTCTGGAATTATCATTCATGAACAAGATAAAAGACAATGATGAAGATTTCAATCTGAAATTTGAAGAGATACTTGATAGGAACTAAACTGTTGCAATTCGACTAATGGAAGAACTGAAAAACATATGAGCCAGAAACAAAATGCAACCCCCCCCCAACCCTATCTTCTATATCAGGGGCATAAATATGCCAGTGTATCAGAATAACCATCATGCACCATTCATGAAATGTTCTAAATATTGTACATGCAATAATATCATTGAATATAACATCTTGGTAATAACTACAGACTAAAGTCAATTAACACTTCAACCCTTGTAGCCATATTTGGACTCATCCATTTCAAAGAATAGTAAAATCCACTGTCAGAATTCAGGAGTGCATGATTTAGTGTAAAACATTAACATTAGTTTTACATGCAATGTCAACCTGTTCACTCCTGAATTACGACAGTAGACTGTACCATTTCTTGATCTGGGCGAGTCTAAATGTGACCACAGGGGGTGATGAATTTAACACTTCAGGGTTCAACATATTAGAAAGCAGTGTATCTGTTTCATTTTCAATTTTCATGGAACTAGGAATAAAATTTAAAGTTATGGCTATTTCCTAGGCACTTAATTTTGACCAGAGATGTAAGGTGAAACCTGTCTTGATAGATCACCCCATCTACCACTGAAACATGGTCTCTCAAGACAGGTGGTCACTAAAAAGAGGTTTTAGTTAAAAAATTATTTTTCCATTGGTTTTCAGAATGTGGTGTCAGAGGACAGGTGGTTTTTCATGGGAGTGGTCTTTCAAGTTTTAGGTCGGGGTTAGTTACTAGGTACATAATTTTAGGTCAGGGCTGGCACTGGGTACATAAATTTAGGTCAGATATAACACTGGGTATATAAAATTAGGTCCTGGGTATTTACTTGGTATATTATTTAAGGTCAGGGCTAGCATTAGGCATATAATTATAGGTCAGGACTAGCAATAATAGGTCTGGGCTGGTTACTAGGTGTATAATTATAGGCCAGGGCTAGTTTCTAAGTATATAAATCTAGGTCAGGGCCAGTTACAGGGTATACAATTATAGGCCAGGGCTAATTTCTAGATGTAAAATTTTATGTAAGGGCTTGTTATGTATTAGGGCAAATAATAATTATACAATATGCCTTGCTATCTATGTTGAATCCTGAACTAATAAAATACGCCACACATACATGATATAATGTGTGTTCTTGTCAGAATCTAAGTACATGTTAGATAAAAAGACAGGAAGTAGACTAGAACATATAGGAATAAATATCTAGCAAACTTTAATATTTTTGTACAGTAAATATATAAATGATGTAGGAATACAAAAAAGAGTTATGTCCCCTTCCCATTGTTATACTTATGGTGTTAATACACAACACTGACAAATGAATTGTATGTAGGTCATGGTGACACAATTTCTGGACACTTTCTTACAATTGTAACAGGTCAAGAAAAAGTGCAAGAACCCAAGTCTCTTACAATCTGTGCGACTGCTTTACCCACCGAGCTACCTGGTTCGACATACCATTCGCCATTACATTCTTTCTCCCTTCTATTTGAGATTTCATTCCCATATGAAACCTCACACAGGATTCATAAATACTCTTTGATGTAGTTGGCCCCATTTGTAATACATGTAGAGGAAGAAAAAGTGAACTGACAGATTGGGATTTGAACCTAGGACTCCTGCAATCTGTTTGACTGCTCTACCTACTGCAAAACTCTTCGTCCCTGTTACACGGTAATACTTTACCCATTGTTCTTATATGTACAGAACTGCGTATTAATTTTGTGCACATTTCTGATATTTTTCTGCATGACTGATTAAGATAAAAAAAAAATCATGCCACCATATATGATTGGAAGACTGATTATAGAAATTAAACACAATCTTGTATGTAAATACAAAGACAGCTGAACCATGGGATACAAATAATAAATTCAGCAACAGATTTTCCTTGAAAGTAAGACGGAAATCCAAATACTCTGAACCAAAGTATTTCACAATTTTTTTTATATACGTACCCTGCTTGTCCTGCATCTGGGGTTGCCATGAATTCGTTGTTGTTATTTAGACCCGGTTTCTTCAACATATGTTGTGCACGTTCCTTCGGTAATGATGGAGCTTTGTCAGTGTTTAATCTTGAGCGCCGCTTCTGACCTGCGGAGGTGTAAATGTAGAACTGTTAATTCACTGTCCAAGTCGAGGCTCAACTAATACGTTAATCAATACTGATCTTGTGGATAATAGATATTTTTAGCACATCAAATATGGTTAAACCATGAAAATCGGCTGATTAAACAGTTGTGGACAGCTTTCAAGCTAACCACATATGGTTAACACACTCCGAATCGAAATAGAAACATGAACTTTGACATGCACTACTTTTTGGTTGAGCCCGCAGTACTACTATAATGAAAATGTTAGTACATGAAGTTGCATCAAGCCAGTTGTTGGCGATAAAATTAATTGGAGGGAAAGGGGTCCATTATTGAAGTCTCTAACAATGTGGGTTTCCTACAAGTATACATATCAATGTAATCTAGAGAAACTGAGATTGAAGCAAGGTACAGGTGTGATGTGATCATGAGAGACCGAGCCCTATGGTGATGGTCTAGACATGATGTACGTTAACATTCCACAACGCAAATTTTCAGTTATAATAGAAACAGATTCAACAACTCATGTTAGTTTATTTTCAAAATTTGAAAAGACATTCAGTAAACCTAGTGTCTTTTCAAATTTGAAATTGAACTAACTCGAGTTAGATAAACATGATAATCAATTAACACTCGTTGTGGAATCTGTATGTCTAACACAATAGGAAAGAGCATACCATTTTGTCTAGTGATACTTGTAGGGGGCGGCTGAATGGATAAACTTCAATAAAAATATTAATCCTAACAGTTTTTTTTTTAAAAAAAAAAAACATCTCCATGTAGATTGATGTACAATAACAAATAAGAGCTCTATACACAGGCATAAAAAATCTTATTTTCCTATATATTTTGTGAAAATAAGGTCAGGTCCAGTGTCGTACGCATATACAAATAGTAAAGTCAAGTTTGCAAACGAATAATTACCAAACTGGATTTCTCAAGCAATTTTCACAGAATATATAGGAATTTCAGAATTTTTATGCCTGTGTATATCTCTTTTTTGTTATTGCATATAAATCTAAGTGGTAAAAAAAAGAACAATTTTTTTTTTTTTTGGGGGGGGGGGGGGGGAAACACAGCTAATGCCCCTTTAAAAATGCCCTAATTTTGTTTCAAGAGATATTTTACATAGATCTAAATTTATTATTTTCATTTAAAACTGACCCTCACATTCTAGGGCAAAAGAGGAAAAAATTACATAAAGGCCGAAATTTCCAGATGAACATATCCAAGAACAACATGAACGGGAAGTTTACAAATATCCTGGGAACTACTTACTCGGGTTGCTTCCAGGAATGGCAGGTGGCGCGTGACTTGGAGGAGGTCTGTTTGGTGCAGGTCTTGATGGAGGCCCCCTGGTTGATTGTGGTCGTCGTGCTCTCATTGATCCATTACTAACCATCATTTTCTTTTGTCCCGGACCTTAAAAACATTGGAACAGATACAGTTGAGATTTTCAAAGTGCATAAATAAAAACAAATCTTTTAGGGGTAAAAATATTTGAGTCCTGAAGATCAACAATCATTTTTGTCTGGTTGTCTGGGATGAGTCCATTTTTCAATTGGACAAGTAAAATTGTTCTAGATCAAATGTTTAAACACAAAATAATATCTTTAAATGTTATCTTTATTTTCGGACAAGTGATTTTTTTTTGCATTCAGACAAGTAGATTTCTATACTATTTGTCCTGCGGGACAAGTGGAAATGTTTATGATTGGTGACCTCCTGATCTTAAGACCAAAATATAAATATTGTTTTTGATCTTTTGACCTTAACAGTGTGTGTGTCTTTGTATGTGTGTGTGAGTGTGTATGAGTACATGTATGTGTGTGTGAGTGTGTATGAGTACATGTATGTGTGTGTAAGTGTGTATGTGTACAGGTATGTGTGTGTATGAGTACATGTATGTGTGTGTGAGTGTGTATGAGTACATGTATGTGTGTGAGTGTGTATGAGTACATGTATGTGTGTGTGAGTGTGTATGAATACATGTATGTGTGTGAGTGTGTATGAGTACATGTATGTGTGTGTGAGTGTGTATGAGTACATGTGTGTGTGTGTGAGTGTGTATGAGTACATGTATGTGTGTGTGTATGAGTACATGTATGTGTGTGTGTATGAGTACATGTATGTGTGTGTGAGTGTGTATGAGTACATGTATGTGTGTGTAAGTGTGTATGTGTACAGGTATGTGTGTGTGTATGAGTACATGTATGTGTGTGAGTGTGTATGAGTACATGTATGTGTGTGTGAGTGTGTATGAGTACATGTATGTGTGTATGAGTACATGTATGTGTGTGAGTGTATGAGTACATGTATGTGTGTGAGTGTGTATGAGTACATGTATGTGTGTGTGAGTGTGTATGAGTACATGTATGTGTGTGTGAGGGCATGTGTGTATTATGTGTGAGTGCCTGTGTGTCTGTGGGCATGTATAATTGTATGTGTGTGTATGTGCGTGTGTGTGCATGCGTGTGTGTGTGTGTGTGTGTGTGTGTGCGTGTGAGTGTGTGTACATTTGTATTTGAACAAATTTTAAACTTACGGGAATCTTTAGGTAAGCCTGGTCCTATGCTGATTATCAGACTTTTCCCGGAAGGTTTTAGAGCCGCTACATCATTGGGTTGAGAAAGTCTCTGGAACTTTAGCATCCTATTTCCTCCTCCACCCCATCCTTCCTTTTTCACGGGGAACTCAATACTTCAATAAAAAAAAAAAAATAACAAGATATATTTATCCAAACACTATGCCCTCAAGAATTAAGTCATTAATGAAAATATAAAAGTCCCATAGCCCCGACAATTACCGCCAATTGTCGGCTATAATTGATCTCATCGTTAATCTTATTGGAATATATACAATCGAACCCTGACATATTGAAATCGAAAGGGAAGGATTTATTTCCTTCAAATAAACAGGGTTTTCAAAATAACCAGGTTATAATTGTAATAAAGACAAGAGGCTCTCAAGAGCCTGTATCGCTCACCTGGTTATTTGCTTGAGAAGATCAGACGAACTGAGCAATTTTTGTAAAGGACCTTCCATACATAAATCCTGTAAAGTTTGGTTGAATTTGCTTCAGTGGTTTCAGAGGAGAAAATGAAAATGTGATTTTCCCATAGGGTCCAATGATAAACTAAGCCCAGCCCTGGCGGCCATGGTTTTGACAGATCGGAAACGAAATGAGCAATCTTTGTAAAGGACCTTCAATACATCATTCTTCTAAAGTTTGGTTATATTTGCTTCAGCGTTTTCAGAGGAGAAGATGAAAATGTAATTTTCCCACAGGATCCAATGTTCTTCTTCCAAGTCAGGAACCGGATTCATGAATGAATGAATAAGGTTCTGCGAAAACTGCAGTGTGTGCAGCACAGCAGTCTTCTTTTGGCTATATAATGTTAAACTAAGCCCCGTTCTAGTGGCCATGATTTTTGACGGATCAGAAAAAAATGAGCAGTCTTTGTAAAGGACCTTGCATACATCATTCCTGTAAAGTTTGGTTAAATTTGTGTCAGTGGTTTCAGAGGAGAAGATGATTTTCCTATAGGATCCAATGTTAAACTAAGCCTCGCCATAGCGGCCATGTTTGTTGACGCAAAGTGATTCCAAAAGCCAGGTGAGCTAAAAATGGCGGTCAAGGAACAATTTTCAACAACGGTTTTGAAGTTGCAACATCAATATCTATTTGGAAACCAAATTTCATTGAAATCAAACAATGTTGAATTTTCCCGCCTTTTTTGTCCGCCATTTTGAAAATGGCGGTCAACAAAAAATTTTCAACACCGGTTTTGAAGTTGCCACATCATGGCAAACATTTTATCAATTTACATTCCATCCCTATCTTTCATAGTTTTGGAGTTAGAAGACGAAAAAACATAAAAATTGAAAAAATTCTGTGAAAAAAGGGCAATAACTCCTACACAGGTTTTTGGATTGTCTTCGAATTTTCAGGGTGGGTAGATCTTGATATGCTGAACATTTTTGCAATTTACACTTGACCTCTATCTGCTACATTTTTTGAAATAAAAAATTTATACTTATAAACATCGCTTCATCAATATAGTAAATCTCTATGCAACAGGACAGACAGTATTGTACCCTTATACTGTACTTCCTTTTAGTAGCACTTTTAAAAATCTCTAGGTTAATATGTGTGCATGTAAAACATTTTCCCAACTTCAAAGATGGCAGCAAATTTCTCATCCGTTAAGATCACGTGAAGGATACAGCCTCTAATTAATGTTCAATTTCAGAGCGAGATGCCAATACACACAGTAAGGGAAAGATACGCAACGCAGCCAAAAAACTCATTTGCATATTAATTGTGCGCAAGAATTTTAAACAGTCTGGTCAATCTCTTTTAACGTCAATTTTGTCACAAGTGTATAATTTTAAATAAATGATAATTGAAAAGTAACAAGCAAAGAAAATTTGAAATATCTTAAAACTCATAAACAAACTGATAAAAAATGCCTAACTGACTTTTTATAGCATATATTTCAACAAGTCTTCTAGACCTATATTTCTTAGTGAATTGCTACTTTGTTTTCTACAATTTAAAAAGCAAATATTTACGAATAAAAGTGTCATTTGGAAATTTTAATCTTGAAATTGAGTTTATGCTGCTGAAATGTGTGATTTCCCATCAATATAATGTGTTCTTAACACCATGCTGCAAAATGTGCTTTGACTTGATCCCAAGAAATCCGCTTACGACAACAGTACTGAGTTGACGGAACATCAGCTCGTAAAAATATACGCCATACTCAACAATCTTTCAGTCATATGATGGCGTCCAGTTTTTATTGGTGGAGGAGAAACCCCGGTTACCCGGGTAAAACCCACCAACCTTAATCAAGAAAACTGGCAAACTTTCCCACTTAATTCGAAATGACCCTAGTAGGATTCGAACCAGAGGTGAGAGGCCTTGTGATTGAAAGTGCAATGCTCTAACCACTCGGCCACGAAGGCCCCTCTAAATGTTTTTAACAGTGAGTGTACAACTATACAAACAGACCAAAAACAATATGTCCCCAAGGGGCCTTGGTGGCTGAGCATTTTAACCATGAAGTCTCTTACCACTGGTCAGTCTGGGTTTGAGTCCCAATGGAGCCTAGGGTGATTATTTTGTGGGAATTTTTGCCCGTTTCTTGCAGAAGGCTGGCCTGGGTACACTGTAACCAGGTTCTCTCCTCAAAAATTAAAAACTGGCCACCACTATACGATTGAAATATTGTTCAGTGTGGCTTTAAATGCCAATACAACAAACAAAAATACATCCCCAATATTCAATCTCCAAGGCAAATAAATAAAAGAAAGATAAATATTGTTGTTACACATACAGTAAATCCTGGTTAAACTGCCACCATTTGTTCAGCCCAAATTTGACATTGTAAAGGAGTATGGCAATAGGTTGAGGAAAACCTTAAATGAAATTACATGTATAGGGAAAATTGGAAAAGTGGACTTTCAAAAAAAATTGTGGCATAAAGCGAGGTGGCGAATGAAACGAGGGGCATTATAAAGAGGTTTGACATACTTATCTGAAAACGAGATTGGTAGTTCATGGTTTGTCTTGTCTTTGTATCGTTTCTTCAAGGTCATCAAGAACTCCGTTTTGAAGACCGATTCTAAGAAGCTACTGTAGTCATTTTGTATATGAATCACTAAGAAGTCATCCTGAAGAGTACTGCAAAGAAAACACACAATCTTTAAATTACAATGACTTACTTTTGTCAGCATGTTTTAACAGTGATTACTCTTAGATGGATTCGGCAATACATTTGGGTTTATTATTTGACCTTGTATGATACCAATTTCTGTTTTGGAAGTCTACATCTATTACAAATCAAGTTCATCTGATGAAGTGTTGTTGATGAAAACAATCATCTTGAGCAATCGTTTTTGCTTTTGCAAAACTACAACTTTGGTAATGTTTATAATATTTAGGGAAGGGTTGATAAAATGGTCCCAAGTTAACTCTTCATCCCCTGTTGTTATATTTAGATTCACCTAAATCAGTAAATAGTGCAATCCACTGTCATAATTCAGGAGTGAGCAAGTTAATAAATAATACATGTAAACCTATAGCAAAATACGAATCTTAGACCAAACACCCCTTAATTCTGACAGTGGACTGTGTCATTTTTTGAAATAGGTAAGTTCATATTTGGCTACAGGGGTCGACGAGTTAATCTCTAATTTATTACTGTATTTACCTTAGTGCTACCTGTTTGATGTTTTCTAATGGAATGTCTCGCTTCACTACCTCTATCACTTTGCCCTTATCTGGTCCTTTTTTGACCTGAAATGGAAATTGTTTGATCATTTTCCACTTGTACATGGATACATCCATGTTTGTTCATGTCAATTACGCTACAGCAAAGTCACAAATGGACATAACTGAGTAATGTCATTACCATATTAAATGCCTAAAATTGTGTGGATGTACAACGTAAAGGCTTCAGGATTTAATAAAACATAAATATAAATCATATTCAAACTCCAGCTAATTACTAATTGTCACAAAAAAAAAAATTATACATAGTTATCTCCCTTACCACTTCTCTTCCTACTAAGTAAATCTTTTTTGCTGTAAGAATTAAATCTCTCTTTGCAGTCTGAAATTGAACAACAAGAAATAACAAATAAGTGATTACATACATGTACTCAAACTTTTCAGGCAGAATGAATCGTGGGAAAGAGAATCAGTTTCACTCTAAAATTAGATGAGGAAGAAAAATCTAAATAAATACATCATAAGTAGAAACAATCTAAATAAATACATCATAAGTAGAAACAATAGAAATACATCATAAGTAGAAACAATAGAAATATCTTGACTTATCAACCCCTGAAGTCAAATTTAGACTCACCCATTTTAAAGATTGGTAAAGTCCACTATTGGAATTCCGGAGTGTACGATTTAATATCTATATTCTAGAATAGTTTTACATGCAATAATGTAAATTTGTTCACTCCTGTGTTATTTCAGTAGACGGGGATTTACACAACTCAGGATCTTGAGTATATTACTCCCAAAAATGATGTCTGGACTCTCAAATTCATCACCCCTGCATCCACAGGGATGCACAATTTTTTGATATATTAATTTCAGTTTCACAGCTGTAAATGAATTTGTTGTACATGTATTTCTTAAAAATAAAAGATTTATTTTTTTTTTTGAAGGGGGGGGGGGGGGGAGTTGAAGTAGTGACTTATATAATAGCTATATGTAGGTATATATCTAGATACCTAGGTGTATGGGAACTCCTATTGTATGTATATGTAATCCTTTTTCAATTCCTACATTGGTCTGAATGTCGAGTTGGTCTCATTAGTGAGATTCTGTTCCTATCAAATATTTATTAGGAAATGTTCAAGAGACTTAATATTTGCAGTTTTATATATAAGGTGGTCTCCTAAGCAGGGGTTCTTTAGGCCAGGTTCTATTGCAAGTTTCTTTCATTTTTGTTTAACATGAGATATCTTAAATACACATTTTTTTTTAACGAAAACAAAGCGGATTTTTTTGTTGATTTACAAAAGATATCTATGTATGCATCCTATGCAAAAAAATGTTTTTTTTTCTTGTTTTATAACACATATCCATATACAGTGAAATTTTGTAATGTCCAAATTGGATGAGTCAAAATTCCAGGAAGAGAATTAAACCAGCATTCTGGGAGTATTGATGAATCAATATCTGTCCCTTTCCCATGAAATCCTTACAATTTTACAAAATTTTAGCAAATACATTGACCAAAAATTTCACCAACACATTGACCAAAACAGTAACTGCATGGACACACTGACGAAACCTACAGTCCCCTCCACTCACGATTTTATTGGTAGGTAATTGATAAATAGCAGACTTAGGTCACAAACCTTAAATCGTCTGTCAAATTTCTCAACCGTGTGAGCAAACTCAATACGCTCTCTCTTGCCGATCAAGGCTCTTATTGCAGGTTGGTCCTCCATTCCGATGTAATCTCCAACAAAGTTTCTGTTCAAACTGTGTCGCCTTCTCTCCTTCTTGTTCAGCAAGATGTCGGAGGCTGTTAAAAAATATGTTCATATTTGTTATTATAAAGTTATGGAGTCTTCATTCTTAATTCATTTGTCAAAACAAATCTTTGTAATCAGGATTTAACAACCTCAAACTTATTCAAATTATGAACACATAAACTTGAACACGTTCAAGGTTCATGTTTGGTGTTTAACACCACACTCAACATTTTTTTTGAAGTCACATAGTGGTGGTCAGTTTTTATTTGTGGAAAAAAGAACCTGGTTAAAATGTACCTGGAAAGAACGCACCAGCCTGAACTGGTAAACTTTCTCACAAAAATCAGCTTAGGTTCCAGCGGGGCTCGAACCTGCACAAGAGCTGAGAAACTTCATGGTTTTAAGTGTAATGTTTAACCACTTGGCCACGGAGGCCCCTTCAAGGTTTATGAAAACTCATAATGTTACTGAAATGCAGCAGGAAATTGATACATTTACTTCACCTTGGATTTAGAAAGTGAGAGTAAACCACCGATCAGTATATTTAATATTAAGATGAAGGTCAAATGGTATTATCAAGGTCATGGTACCACTTGAAAGGGATGATCAGAAAGATTGCACATGTAAAATATCATAGCTCTACTCATATTTCAAAAGTTATAGCCAAGGTTAAAGTTTGTTAAAATTAGGTCAACCTGCATTTTCTATATGACACAAAGTCAAAAGTCATACCATGCACACGCATACACAGACACAAACACAGATACACACACACACACACATACACAAAGATACACGAAGACAAAATTACACACACACATGCAGACACAATTACATTCAGACACACACACACAAACAGATACAATTACACAGACACAAACACAGATACACACATATGCACAAAGACAATTACACAGAGACACACATACAAACACAGATACACATACATGCACACACACAATTACACACAGATACATACATGCACAAACAAAATTTCACACACATACACACAAACACAGATACACACATATGTACACAGACACAGTTACACACACAGACATGGTGTGAGTATTCAAGGTAACATACCTTCTTCTCTTAGTTTGAAGTAAGTCTTTCTGGCATAGTGTTTTCTGTATGCTTTCTGAATAATGCGGGCAAATCCGTCGAACTTCCTCTCTCTCATCTCCTCCAGTAAAAATAGCTAAAACAACAAACAAAAGTATAAATCTGAAATAACATTTCATGTATGTATCAATATGTAATATCTTTTAATTTACAGTTTAAAGGACAGGTGTTTAAACAGGGTTTTACAGTATACAGTCAATTTCACTTATTTTCATACCTGATAACTGCATATTCCTGTTTATTGTATAAAAGTTCAGACCACAAAAACATTTACTATCTCTGACAGGTAAAATAATCTTTTTAACTGCATTAATTAAAACAAGATTTCCCGTTAACTCTATATAAGATTCCTCAAAATGAAGAAAACCATACTAATTATGGGGAAAAATTATAAGTCGTAATACTAATTAAAAAGAAATGAAATTTTTGCTTTCATGAAATTATTTTCTTCTAATGAAAGAATTCTTTTAAACGATGTAGCTAATGAACGTGAATCATCATTGTTGGCACGTACTGTATCCTCATACACTTACAGATTCTGTACTTTGGTACGTACTGTATCCTCATACACTTATAGAATCTGTACTTTGGTACGTACTGTATCTTCATAAACTTACAGATTCTGTGCTTTGGTATGTATTGTAGCTTCATACACTTACAGATTCTGTACTTTGGTATGTACTGTACCTTCATACGCTTACAGATTCTGTACTTTGATATGTACTGTACCTTCATACACTTACAGATTTTGTACTTTGGTACATACTGTACCTTCATACACTTACAGATTCTGTATTTTGGTATGTACTGTATATTCATATACTTACAGATTCAGGATTCTTTACAAAAACTTTGGTTCTTCCTAACTGCCACTGATCGGAATCCATGTTCACATGATTCATCAGATGTTGTATTCCTTGTCTTGGATCTCCTCTCCAGGTCGGCCATGTTTGTGGTGTTATGATTGCGTACCTGAAAGCCAGACAAATCGGCTATGATTTAACTGCACATAATGATAATGCAGGCAATAGTCAATGTGTTGAAACAATACTGTATACCTGGTTATTTTCGCCCCTGATTATTTTTGCCCTTGAGCAACACAAATCACATTCACTCAGTTTTAAAGTTTGCCTTTACTTTAAACTGTTCCTTATAAGGCCATAATAAAAAAAATCCTAGATTCTCATCCCCGCCCGCCCCGATTTTCACGCCCGCCCCGATTTTTTATTTTTTTGAATTTACGTTTTTAAACGAATATAGTCGACCGGAAATATCCCGTGTCTTGTCCGATTCCGTTCCGTAATGTTCTTGTTTCAGATGACTTCCGGTGGTTATTTTTATATTAAAAAGCAGACAACATGGTCTTCGCCGTTATTTCATAAGAAAATCTAAGACGTTAGCTGATTGGTTGATAATAACGCAACAATGAATGTGCTTTTACGATCAACCAATCAACGAACTTCTTAGATTTTCTTCTGTTCAAAATGGAGACAGACGACGTGAATACAAAAAACGACGTGTAGCTAGAATAAACATCTCAGAGATATGGAATTATGTCATGTCATATCTTAATGACGATGGATTTATAAATCTTAAAGATCAAGTGAGCATATCAACAAATATCGGACGTCAGTGATAAGAAATAGGTGGTTGAAATGATCGCTAAACTGCTGTGAAAATGGCACAGCATCTTGCTACGAAGAAAATATATGGGAGGACTTCGGCCCAGTTTTTCGGCTAGATAAGTGACAGTTACTGTTGGAAAATCTAAAGACGGAACGTTCGTGTCATGTGACCCTGAATGCAAAGTTGGCGATATTGTGCTTTTTCTTGGCAACTATATTCAGTTTTCCCAGAACTCTGATGGTTCTGAAAAATATTCAGAAAAATAAGTTTTCCCAGAACTCGGATGGTTCTGAAAAAAGTAACAATGATCCTGTGCATGATGCATTCAGTTTTCTTATGTCTGCAGCATCAAAGGCAAAAACTATTTACCCGAGAAGCATAGCAACACAGTTAATGACAAAATAAAGCTACAGAATGCGGCGGCGGCACGATTTACCCAAAAAACAAAAACTACCCAAAAAGACCCCAAAACATAAAAAAAAACACCCAAAAACAATTAAATCGAAATAAGTTTGCATCAATAATCATTTTAAATGCATTTTCTTCTGTATAAATATTTCATAGACAGCTAGAAATTAAAAAAAAATCAACATTTATCACTTCTCATGGAACTTGGATAAAACAGCATTATCAAAGTCAAAAACATCTACAGTCATAAAAGATATTCATCATATTATAATAAGATTGCTAAAATTGTTATGTTTTAAATGGTTTTTTTTGGGTCATTTTGGATGTTTTTTGGGTCTTTTGGAATGTTTTTTGGGTAAATCGTGCTGCCCTACAGAATGACATTATTGATCGGCTACAAGAGCAAAATGTAGGATTCCTTAGTGCCAATGTTAACACTCTTGCAGGGCTCTACAACACTAAAAAAATTCACTCTTCATTTGGCCAGTGAACCAGAAATTTTACTAGCCAGCCAGGAACTTTTACTCGCCAATATATATATACGGAAAAAAACAGAAAACACTCAAATTTCACAAATTTTCGGCCATTTGGCCTTTATCAAGTGAAAGATGACAATATATATGTGTGTGTGTTCTTAAAAAATACACTGGATGAAAATACAGAAATGAAATAAAATATTAATTTTCTAAGTTGATGTAACATTTTATTGTTTCTATCCATTTAAAACAAGGTTATAAACTGCATGTTGACCTTTTGTGCATTTCTTTTATCAATCGAGGAGTGTTTCTATGCCTATATTTTTCAAATTTGTTACTCTAATATTGAGGCAACCTTAAACTTTGTTTTTAAAATTTTAGCGCCAGTTTCTTTTCGACAGAATTTCAAAACAGAGACTGCTCACAAGAATTGTAAATTTTGTCTGTAAGTTAAAATGTAGAGTCCAACACCCGTGACCTGATCGACAGAAAAACACCTATAAAGTTCTTTAATTTATAGGTGTTTGTCCGACAATCGGATGTTTGACTCTCGATTTTAATTTACAGATAAAATCTCCAGTTCCGACTGTGGTCAATTGTTGCCCCATGATAAAACGGCCACGATAGAATCCCCAAAGGAATTAGGCTGTGGTCTGCCTGCCCTCCTCGTCGAACACTAGGCCGAACTTTCTGCCCCGATTTTACCACTTAAAAAAACCGCTTAAATTGAAATCGAAATCGGGACAGAAAGTTCGGCCTAGTCGAACACTAGCCATAACTCGGTTCCAGTATTCCTTTAACCAAGATCGTTTAAACTTAATAGTGTCTAATGATGCTTCTGTTGAAATCGACCGAGAAAAGAAAATGTAATCGTGTGCTGTTAGGAAAATTTCAAGTCGAAAACATAAGTGCAATACAACGTGTTTTTATACAGTAATCAACGCGAGTTAGATGCTCTAGTTTACAAAATTGGTTGTTCTAAAGCGCATAACAGACCATGATTTCGATAATGTAATTTCACAGTGAAAACGGACAAACTTTTGATTTCCGGCTCGGGGAAAAAACTGGTCGCGATGTGGCGACTGAATGAGGATAAACACTCGCCAAAATCTAAAAAATGATCGCATTTGCGAGTGATTTGGTCGCATTGTAGAGCGCTGTCTTGGTAAGTCGTATTTTCATACATTGGCTGTCTGTCTATGGTAGCCTACATTGATGAAAATCATCATACATTAGAAGGAATGGGATGCCATATACCAGCACCTCTTGCTCATTTGAAGGGGTATTGACGGCCTTCAAGCAAGAAAAAAACTCAAGTAGGATTTCTTGTTTTTGACATGACATTGGTTACAATTTTGGTATCATACATGTACATGATGTAGATATAAACATGAGATTTAGTTTAAATTTGTTGATTTTGTGTTATTATATTTTGACATGAAGTAAAATAAAACTATGAAAGCTTAACAATGTCTTTTTTTTCCACTGTTTGCCGGGTCAATTTAGTCATTTTCAGTGTCCAATTCCATTTCAGAAAAAATAAAAAATAAAAAATAAAATTCGCCCCCCCGCCCCATATTTTTTGAAAAAATGGATGAGAATCTAGCAATTTTTTTATTATGGCCTAATGTCTTTTTTTTTCTAGTGCAAAATTGGACAATAGACTGCCTGTGACTGGCCTACGTACAATGCTTTATAAATGCTGCAATTATGCTAGATATTTTAGCTGCCTTCATCTTAAATTCCATGTATCTTTAAGGGGTGAAAATAGCGAAAATTAAACAGGGGTAAAAATTACCAGGTAAACATGTCTGAAAACTTTCAATAAAAGAAAATGTTTCTATGTTTCTTTGACTCCTATTGACAATATCTTGATACCTTGGATACAACAGATTGGCAAAATGTTTCCAGAACAAGACAAGAGCAAAATATTGCCGATGGAGGGTAGTTGGGAAGGGTTATAACATAACATTATCTGGTTAGTCAGGTTACCGTGACATTCTTCATGATTAATATCACACAAATATATATGACATAAAAAAATATACTATGATATTTACCGTTTCAAAAACTTGCCAAACTCCCTCCTGAAAGCGAATCCTGCTCTCCTGACACGAATGTTTTCTTTTAATCCAAGATACTCTACTTGATGCTTGACTCTGCAAGTAAGTAAAACATTGCAAGTAAGTAAAACATTGCCAGTAAATAAAACATTGCAAGTAAGTAAAACATTGCCAGTAAGTAAAACATTGCAAGTAAGTAAAACATTGCAAGTAAGTAAAACAAAAAAAGTAGCTCACAATGGGTTTCAGCCCCCAACATTAATGTAGGATCAGTGTTATCAATAAGCCTTTTTCATACTTTCCTTAACTCATCAACCCCTGAAAAACATTGGACTCTTCTACAAATCAATGCCTTAGACCAGTCCAAATGTGTCTTTAGGGGTGAACGAGTTAAGGTCAATCTTGTTGGCTTTGAACGTAAAGCGATACAATTTGTACTGTACTTTTCCTAGCTTATGACATATCGACGAGTTATCACCGTACTGCTGGTTTTTCTTCGTCTACATGTTGTTTTACATCCTGCTGATGATTGGTTTATCTTATATAGAGGCATCACAAAAGTTGGATGAAGTTCCACAAGTTTTGACCTGTGATATGGACTTATGCCAATTGACACATCACCTTTTCGCTAAAGTAAATTGAATTTCCTGACATCACAATGCATTTTCAATATTTGTACAAGGTATGACCGAGGTGTCGAGTACTGTGACGTTATCAAATTTAAAAATTGTTCATGCATAAATGGAAAGGTCAATTCAGAGAGGATTCTTAAACATGCTATGCTTGCAGGGACACTAAATCTTGCTTTATAGTCTCATTCAGAAGACCAAATGATGTTTACTTCCAATGGTGAGCCCTTGGCAAAGCAACAGCCACTACTCGAGAATGGAATTAGTACCCGTACTACCAACAGGCGAATACTATAACTGAATTTGACTTCTGAATATTGTTTTATGCCACACTCACTAATTCTTCAGTTATATGGTGGTGGCCAGTTTTTATTATAACGTACCCGGGAAGAGATCATTGGTCTTCCGCAAGTAAACTGGCAAACTTTCTCACAAAAATTAGCTTAGCCTCCAGCAGAATTCAAACCTGCGCTGACAGGAAACGAGAAATTCCTTCGTGGTTCGAAGAACAATGCTCTAACAACTCGGTCACAGAGGCCCTACTATAACTGAATGAACGACTCCAGATGGCTTGTTACCAACTATAGCATACAATTATTTTTTAATGTTTTTGACGCAAGTGAAATCCAAAAATGTGACCTGCCACAAAAAGTGCACTATTGGTTAAAATATACTGTAGAATCAGAAAGTTTCATCATGGTTTTAATTTTGTTTATATTGTTGTTTTTATTTATCAACGAAATTAAAGCCATGACAACATGACCAATAGTAATACATTCCTTTATGAACATGTTTTTTTTAACTTCAACAAATACAATGTAAACAATTTTGTTTTATTTTCAGAACAGCGAAATTTTATCCCCATGAAAATTTCTGATTCTACAGTATCCGATACTTATATTTTTCTAAACTTAAAAATCTAAACTTACAAATTATCACGATATTCATGTTTTTATTTTATTCCGCAAAATAAATCCAAGGAGGAGGGAATTTAAAAGAACAGATACATGAGTAAGTAACAAATGTTTTATAATGTTATGTCCGGCTTCCATGATGTCACGTTTTCCAGCGATGAGGACTTTTACCAAGGGTCAATTGCCTGATGATAGGCCAAAGAATATGCAGAAGATGGACACTGCTCATTGTAAACTCCTAACAACCAGGATAGGGATACATCAGTTACTTCCCCTTACCTACTTTCCTCAAAGTCTCTAGCTTTCTTTGTCTCGTTAGGTTTGATACATCGGATATAATGTGGCGTACATTTCATCAGTGTATCAACAAGTTTGTTGGCCTGGGTCTGTCGAGAGAGAGGATAAAATATTTAACATACAGGAATGAATCATTGAGAAAAAATGATTAAAACATAAAGAAAACAAAAAACGTATAATGAATTATCAATAATCAACTTCAAAGGGGTCACCAGATTCCATTCCGGCAGGTTTTATGGATTTTCTATATAAGCCACAAGTGCTGTCAAGAGTTATCTAACCTTGATTTTGGGGGATGCTATAAGCAATAAGTGCTAGCAAGATATATCTAACATTTATTTTGTCGGCTACTGTAAATGTCAAGTGCTTAAAAGAGTTATCTCACCTTGATTATGCTGGATAATTTAACCCTTTCATCCCTGTAGACCATAATGGACTGGTCTTAAACAATAGAAAAGAGCATACCACTTAGATATCCAGGGGTGAAAGGGTTAAGCAACAAGTGCTATTAAGAGTTATCTCACTTTGATTTTGCTGACTACTGTAAATGTTAAGTGCTAGCAAGTTATCTCACTTTAATTTTGCTGGATGATTTAAGCAAAGAAGTGCTAACAAGAGTTATCTCAACTTAATTTTGCTGGACGATTTAAGCAAAGAAGTGCTAACAAGAGTTATCTCAACTTGATTTTGCTGGACGATTTAAGCAAAGAAGTGCTAACAAGAGTTATCTCACCTTGATTTTGCTGGATGCTGTTGATGGTCTACCTTTGCTTTGTTTTTTAACATCTTCTGGAAACAGTTGAGCCAGGAACTCACTGAAAAATAATAATGCAAGTACAGTAAAACCTGCTGTAGCAACCACCTGTGTATAAAGACCACCTGGTCACACAGACCATTTTTTAGCTGTCCCCAATTTGTGTACAAATCAACCTTTATATAAAGATCACCTCCTTATAAAGACCACCTCCTTATAAAGATTGGTTTTCTTGTGTCCCTAAGGAGTTTCACTGTAGATAAAGAGGATTTATTGAAGGAACCAAGTTCTTGTGTCATATTAAAACCATGCACACACAAGATGGTAGAGGGCTTGTACATTTATGTCTGTTTTAATAGTGCTTAAGAACACAATCTACAATATTTCAGTAAAAATTTATGTCAACATGGTGGCCACTGGCCTTCAGTAAGTATGCAGGCAAACTTTCTCACAAAGTAAGCTGAAGTTTCAGCGGGTCCTGAATAAACTTCAGTTATGCCATGAATTTATTTTCATTTAAAATGCCAATGAAAAATAACTAAGCAGAATCTGACCTATTCCTGACCTTTTTTTCAGTTCTGGACGCAAGTGCAAATGTTATACACCAAAACAGAGTCCCCCTAACACCAACATATTTTACATCCCTCTTTAACATGACCTCAACCTCAACCACAGCACTGTGAAAAAGAGAACAGATCAGGGTTATTTTTTGCCTCCCACTTCCCCCCCACCCCCCAAAAAAAAGATGATGAATCTAGCATCTGAAGTATGAGCAAATACTAATACTAACATCAACCAATCTTCTTAACTACAACATCTAAAACAAGGTCATTTGTGTTGAAAGCAAGTGTTAATAAAAGAAATGATATATACTTTTGGCCACACACTGTAGCTAGAGACGACAGTTGTACTGTAAACGATAGTTTTCATTGACTACTTACTTGCCACTGGACTGCATAAGTAAAATAAGATCATTAAATAAAACATCTCTGTTTCTCTCACAAAATCCGTCAGCATCGTAAGTGACCTAAATGAAATAAAAACAACAAATAAACATGCGGTAATCAAAGGTTACAAAGCTCATTTCACACCAAAATATGTGACCTTCCCAATTAACCCAATCTCAAGAAAACAGATCTGATGACAGTATGTGCTAAGGAAAATAAGACACTGTATACCTGAAAATTTTTGCCTCTAGTTATTTTTGCCCCTGGTTATTTTCGCCCTTTTTCGGCATAACACATATTCATCTCATTTTAAATTTGCCCTAAATATCAATAGTTTTATGGATGACATATATGTCCATGCTTCAATTATACAGATTGAAAATTTTACTTACGTTTTAAATTTGCCCTCTCATCTAAGGGCGAAAAAGGTGAAAATTAAACAGGCGTGAAAATTGCCTTGTATACAATATATGCCATGCATATTTAATTTATGTATGACCAGCAGAAGCAGGTAAACCTGACATCAACCAATCTTTTAATCAGATGCAAATGCCATAGCATAAGCTCCACCCACCCCATCAAGTCGTAGAGGTGAGCTTTAAACTATAATATGCCGAGAACTGATATTCTTTGATCTATGCAAGAATGTACGAAATTCTCACTCACCCATTTTTCACGTCTGATTTCTTTACACAAAGACATAAGACATAATAACATTTTTTTTTTTCAACCCAGGATTTTCTAGGAACATTTTATTTGTATAAAACATCAAATATTTGAAACTTTTCATACAAACAAAAACTTCCATTCTGACAGCTTGTATGACTTTGAGTCAAGTTAAAATTCAAATTTTGACCTTACTCTTTGACATTTTATGAAATAAGACAGTTAAAGTGTATACAAAATGACTTACTTTGCCTGCGTAATGATGTACAATAAACCCAATACTTGTTCCTTGATAGTGATCATGTGACCCGATTCCGCCTGCAAGTTTCTGTGAAATGAATAAGTGAATATAAGTTCTGAATACCTAGTGTATCATATACATTTAATACTTATGTATAAATGAACCATACCCATCATGTGCCAATATGAACTATCAATCACCATTTCACCCCCAAGAAACTAAATGGTATGCTCCAATTAATTGTTTTAGACCAGTCTATCATCATCTGGGGGGGGTTATTGAAAAGATTATTATTTTCATACACACTTGGTGAAATTTTTTAATAGAGTGTGACAATGTTTGATTTCAGTTTAAATATCTTTTATTCAGTCTTTTTGCAATAATTATGCATATTCCATCTCTGGGACCTTGACCTTCAATGCAATGGCCTTGAAGTCATTCAGAAATATTGCTGCAAAAAAGAGCCATGTATATTTCATGAACATATCTGTGTAAAATTATGAAGCTTCAGTTGCAGTTTGCTTGACTGTGTCATAGAGCCCTTTATGCAAAAATGGTATGGTTAACCCTAACCCTAACCCTGCATTCACAAAATTTGGCTGAGCATAAATATATAAAATTCATGATAATTCTCTAGGTAACAGTTTGACATTTCAAAAAATAATTTTTTTTTCTAAAGTGCCCTCTGTATGTTTCATTTCCTTTCATTCTATTTTAAAGTGTCTCTGTATTATATGATAAAAAACTGGGAATGCTCGGACTTGATTTGGGGGCTTTATGCCTTAGAGGATGATACCTCTGATCTGATGTGGACCTAATACGAACCTTAGATCCATTGCCTATCTTTTAAATTCACATAATTTTGGGCTAGTCATAGTAAAATCCATATAACCTGGCGTGGTGGAGTTTTGTGAACCCTCTCTTGACCTGGATAAGTTTAACTTTTTAGGTAATAAAACATAACATTTACATTACACTGACCAAAGTAATCATTCCTACTTGTCACCATACTTAAGAGAGTATCCAATGAGGAATACAACGTTTTTCCCGTGCAGCTTGTCATAACCGAAAAGTGAGTAGAATAATCCAAATGATGATCAAAAGGTTACTCCGCCCCGCCATCTATGTGAATAGGGAACTTTCGAGTTAGCCCAGATTACCGTTATAATCCTGCTTTTATTATCGCCAGTGCGTGATTCTAGAAAAATGTTCCTCAATGATATTTCCGGTTTCGATAATATATAGATAGCCCCAATAGCACAATTGGTAAAAGTGCCCTGCGAGTATTTGGAAGGTCCTGGGTTTGGTTCCCGGTCTGTCCGCACATTTTACTCTGCCTGATACATTTCAGTAATTTGGCATTCAACTTAACAGCCCACTGTGGTATGTTTTAAGAGTATCTTGGATTTCTTCATACAAAATAAATTTAATGCGCTAAAAAGTAAAAATAATTCCATTTACTTTAGATACATTGCGAAGGTAAATACGAAAACCGTAAGAACATACCAGGAACAAAATCGAGAAGGCGCGAATAAATGCAGGATCATAACGGTAATCCGGGCTAACTCGAAAGTTCCCTATTGGACAATAGCTGATTTAGAAATGTTGGGAAATTACTCCATCCTTGAGTTAGGAAAGAACTGATAAAATGGTCATAAGTTCTTATAAGGTCAATAAATAGGGTTACAGTATCATTATACTGAATGAACAAAATAAAGTAAAAACTTGCTTTAGTGACCACCTGTGTATAAAGACCACCTGGTCATAAAAACTAATTTTTGCTGTCCCCAAATGTGTCATTTGTGTACAAATCAACCTCTATATAAAGACCACCTCCCTATAAAGGCTGGTATTGTTGTGTCTGTTAGAGTCTTTATATACAAGTTTCACTGTAAGATTTTTCAATAAAGAATTTGTTGATTTTTTTTAGATTCTTCGCATAATTTCTCATTTGGAAAATTTACGAAAAAAAAGACAAGAATTACTATTAGAATTTTTGTTTATAAATCAAAGGGACAAACAAGTCCTGCTACAATGCTAATATAGGTTTAATGTACCTGTAGCAATGTCTGATCCGCACCCTCCGACACAGCATGCATGGTCGCACACACGTCATCCATCAAGCACATGATTCCGGGCGGGCTCTTTGACTCTATTAGATCACACACGATTTTGTTATTGAAGTATTCTATGGGCGTCCACTTTATGCCTTCCTGTACATACTCTTCCTAAAGTAACAGATGAACATTTGATTGGTCACAGAAAATTTACCCAGAATCCAGTGCCTGGACATTACTACAAAAAGCACAATGCTCTTAACACTGGGTTATGGAGGCATCAGCTGTGTTTACTAAAAAAAAAATAAAAAAAATATTTCGATTTTCTTTTTCTACTTTTGCTACATGTACTTGATGTACAATAACAAATAGGCATTATACACAGGCATATGAAATCTCATATTCCTATATATTTTGTGAAAATAAGGTAAGGTCCAATGTGGCATGCATATACAAATAGTCAGGTTAAATTAATAAATTGCAAAGTGAATAATTGCCAAACTGGGTTTCTCAAGCAATTTTCACAAAATATATAGGAATTTAAGAATTTTCATGCCTGTGTACATTTTTTGTTTGTTTGTTATTGTTTATCTAAATAGTAAAACGGAAAGAATTAAAAAAAAAACAAAACAAAACAAAACAAAACACAGCTAATGCCCCTTTTGACTCATACGGAAATTATCAACAATAATTTTACCTGCTCAGCCTTTAAAGTTAATTCTATAAAGATCTGTTGCAATTTTTCATTCACATAGTTTATACAAAATTGCTCAAATCCATTTTTCTGGAAAATTTCAAATCCGTAGATGTCTAAAATTCCAATGTTTATTTCTTCGTAGTCTTTCCTGATAGCCTTGTTGACTGCCTGAAAGAGATATAAATACAAAGGTCAAGATTAAGGTCAAGGTCATAACTGTAAATTTTAACATTTTTTACCACAACATGGGAAATTAAAAATTATGGTCTTGTTAGATATGTAAAAATGTACAGATAATTTTACAACAAAATCATTGAGTCAGTTGAATAAGTGTAAGATAGATAGACAGAGAGATACATACAATAGATAGACAGATAGATGTACTGATAGACAGATGAATAGGCAGAGAGATATATACAATAGATAGACAGATAGATGTACTGATAGACAGATGAATAGACAGAGAGATAGTGATATAAACAGACAGACACAAAAAAAAACAAGATAATAAATAGATAGTGACAGGGGAGAAAGGCTGATAGATAGATAGATAGATAGATAGATAGATAGATAGATAGATAGATAGATAAATAAATAGATAGATTGATAGATAGATAGACAGACAGATAGATGATAGATAGATAGACAGATCGATAGACAGATAGATAGATAGACAGATAGATGATAGATAGACAGATAGATAGAGACAGATAGATAGATAGATAGATAGATATATAGATAGATAGATAGATAGTTAGATTGATAGACAGACAAATAGATGATAGATAGATAGATAGATAGATAGATAGAAAGACAGATAGACAGACAGACAGATAGAGATAAATATATAGATAGATAGATAGATAGATAGATAGATCAACAGAATTTGAGAAACAAAGAGAAAATGAAGCGAGTGATATTTTACAGGTAATGTTTCACTGACTACATGCATCATATTTAGCCTCATTCTAACTTTATTTTTAGTAATAGGAATTACCTCAACCAAATAGTCAAACAATCTAGTATAAAGAGCTTTTGCTAAAGCATCCCTGGTAAATTCAGCCTGTTCTACGTTTAAGGTCACTTCTATACTTTCAGATTTGCCTCCCCATTTACTGTCCATCGTTCGACTAGTGATCTTCTTGCGTAAAAATTCCTGGTCCACATCAAGTAAGAATGCTGGGTAACCCAAAACTATAGAAAGAAAAATCAAAGGGTTATTGCAGATCTCAAAGCTAACCACATGTTTCAAATACCCCACACCCCTTACCATGCTTGCCTCATCCAATCTTCCTAACCACAGCGAGCTGGCCTGGCTCAGTTGGTAGCGCGCTCGACTCTTGATCATGAGGTGGTGAGTTCGAGTCCAGCTGGTGGCAGGTTGGTTTCCTGTCCTTCGGATGAGACGGTAAAAACTGTGGTTCCATGTCACAGTAGGTGTCGGCATGTTAAAGAACCGTCACTGCTCAATGGCCGTAAGTGCCAATAATAGACCAAAATTTGAAGCCCTTCACCGGCATTTGGTGACGTCTCCATATGAGTGAAAGATTCTTGAGTGGGACGTTAAACAACAATAAACAAACAAACAAACAAACAAACAAACCTAACTACAGCACTGAAAAAAAAGACTCCAAAACAGGGTTATTCTTTTGCAAAGAATACAGAATTTATCTAGATCTGAAGCATGGTGCATAAAGATATCATCATAAAAACATTTTAAGTAGTTTGGTATGTATAGATATGTTCTCCCAGATAAGAATGATATTATTTAAGCATTGCCAAAAGTTCAGTAATAATTTTAGAGTTAGTCTCTGTAGGTTATCATACTTAAAATAGCAGGTAGATATATGATATGAGTCCATCAGAGATTAATGGGGGAATGGACATGATACCTGACCAGGTTCAAGCTATCGCTAACTGTATCACTAACTGCTTATCACACCCAATGAAATCAGCAAAACGTTTGTTCCGACAGTGAATATAATTTGTAATCAATGCATTTTGTTAACAATGATTCTTGAACTTAAGTCAGCAAAATGTTTGCTTAAATGGTAGCTGAGTTCTCTGTTCAGCAATTACTTGAACAGGAAGAAAGACATTTTAAAAAAAATACAATAGTATAGTTACATTTTTTATATTTTCTGTTCAATAAATTTGCTTTACACAGAAATGGACCTTTTTGGGCCAGGGGCCGCCCATTCTGAAGATGTACTGTCTATCAAATACTTACATTCATCATTCTGTACTTTGGCATAGTTTCCTTGCTCTACAAAGCTTATATTTCCCAGATGTAGAACTGAAGCTACTAGAGACAGAATATCTTCTTGGGTTTGATCTGGAATTCCTATAACACTCATTGCATGCTGAAATGAAATAAGCAAAACATGTGTAGAAGAGGGATAAAGTATACTCCAGACAAAATTTATTTTCAACTTTGAAGTCTGTAAAAAGCTGGTACAAGTAAGCTCTCTTTACTTCAAGATTAATATGAATTAAGGCAATGCACTCAGAAGCAAGCGCAGCTCCTTGTTTTACAAATGCTGGAAATAGCATACATCGGGAGTCCATCAGATCTTACAACCTGTGCTAAACCGAATAATTCAGCCATTACATTCTGTTCAGACCAGAAATGACTTCATGTTGCACTGTGGGATTTGTATACAGTATTACAGCTGGCGGGAAAAATAAGATGAATTCAACATAAATGTAAACATGGTAAATAAAGCCATCCTTCTTTTGAAATAATGCGATATAAAATATTAATACAATTGGAAGCATCGTCAGCATCTATTTGATGTAAACAACTTGAAGACAGAGGGAAGACGAAAGGCTTTCAAAGTTTGAATTTTCACTGGATATGCCTATTGCGCATACTCGAAGAACTATGATACTGTGATTGGTTCCTCCTCACAGCAAACAACTGACACGTTTTTATTGTATAGAGAATCCAAGCCTAGTAGGATGGAGAGAATCGGAAACAGAGTGGGCTTGAATTATTCCAGTTACACCTATCCCACACAATGATGTCACAGTTTAATTTTGACGTAAAATATTTTGAATATAGGCACATTCAGCAAAAATTTGACCAGAAAAAAGTCTCCTAAACGTTTGATTTGAATACGTTTATGTGAAGCATCAGGTTGATGATTTAAAAATTGATGTTTGAAATTTGACAAACGTTTATGGATTGTATGTATGCACAGCTCATTTTCTGTCTCCTTACCAAGAAGAGCTCGCTATGCTCACTTATCAAATGTAATGGTCAATAGTTAGTGTTTTGACAGAGGTGGTTGAAACTGGTTAAAGGGGCTTTTTCCTTTTTACAACTTAGATTGATAAACAATAACAAAAAGACATATTCAGGCATAAAAATTCTTAAATCCTTATATATTTGGTAAAAAATTCTTGAAAAACCCAGGTTTCACCCTTTTTCACTTGCAATTGATTAACTTAACTATTACTATTTGTATATGAATACCACACTGGGCCCGACCTTACTTTCACAAAATATGTAGGAATATAAGATTTTTTATGTCTGTGTATAGCTCTTATTTGTTATTGTACATCTAGAACAAGTAGTAAAAGTAGAAAAAAAATTGAAATAATTTTTTCAGCAGGCATAACTAATGCCCCTTCAAAATTAGACCAGCACTTAACTTTGTTGTTTGAATGTTACTGAAATTGACCATAAACGTTCTGAAAATTTATCAGTGTGTGTGTCGGATAAGTTTTTACAGCCATCATTTGAAAGCATTGGTATCTTTAAAAATCATGAAAACTGTAGTAGTATTTTTTTTGCAATGTATGCCAAGATAATACTGTTGAATCATGGGAAGGAACCACCCTCTAAGCAGGTGCCGATCTGTTTGTGTATTGTCTGATTTACATAAGATAGCGGGGCGGAGTAACCTTTTGATTTTCATACAAATGATTCTACTCACTTTTCGGTTATGACAAGCTGCAGAGAAAAAAAAGTTTTATTCATCGCTGAATACTCTCTTATGTATGGTGACAAGTAGGAATGATTACTCTAGTCAGTGTAATTTTAATGTTATGCTTTATTACCTAAAATTTAAACTCGTCCAGGTCAAAGAAGGGTTAACAAGACTCCAACCCGCCAGGTAATATAGATTTTGCTATTGTTCACATTACCATTGGTGCAAACAGACCAATATTTGTCAGCCGGTTACTGCCAACGGCAACGGCCCCCTAGAAATTCAAATTTGATGTTCTCAACACCCGTCACTAATCACCGAGTAACTGAGTATTTGTGGTCTGATTGGCCGGTTACTGCCAATGGCAACGGCCCCTAGAAATTCAAATTTGACGTTCTCAACACCTGTCACTAATCACCGAGTAGCTGAGTATTTGTGATCTGATTGGCCGGTTACTGCCAATGGTAACGACCCTTAGAAATTCAAATTTGATGTTCTGAACATCCATCACTAATCACCGAGTAGTTGAGTATTTGTGGTCTGATTGGCCGGTTACTGCCAATGGCAACGGTCCCTAGAAATTCAAATTTGATGTTCTCAACATCCATCACTAATCACCGAGAAGCTGAGTATTTGTGGTCTGATTGGCCGGTAACTGCCAATGGTAACGACCCTTAGAAATTCAAATTTGATGTTCTAAACATCCATCACTAATCACCGAGTAGTTGAGTATTTGTGGTCTGATTGGCCGGTTACTGCAAATGGAAACGGCCCATAGAAATTCAAATTTGATGTTCTGAACATCCGTCACTAATCACCGAGTACTTGAGTATTTGAAGTCTGACTTTTATATCTCTGAGTGAAAATCACTAGTGAAACATGCCCTAAAAATTATCCTGTTTTACAGTACAAGAGATTGGAATTGGAATTGGAATTTTTAATGTTGTTGTGAGCCACATTCAACAATTTTTCACTTATTTTGCGTCGGCCAGTTTTTTTTTAATGGTGGAGGAGAGAACCCGGTTATAATGTAATAACTAAATATAACTTATGCTGAAACGGGGTATTTTGTATAATTTTGGCATACAATTTTAAGCAACAGTATGAACAAATGTTATAGCTATACTGAACAAAACTTCAGAAACACCCCAAAATAGTTGTGGGCCACCTTGGCAGAGTGGTTAGAGCATCACATTTTGAACCTTGAAGTCTATCACTTCTGGTCAGCACAGGTTCGAGTCCCGCAGGAACCTAAGCTGATTTTTGTGACAAAGTTTGCCAGTTTACTTGCAGTAGGCCAGTGGTCTCTTCCCAGGTACATTGTAACTGAGATCTCTCCTCCACCATTAAAAACTGGCCACCACCATATAACTGAAAAATTGCTGATTGTTGCATAAAACACTTCAAATTTAAAAAAAAAAATTGAGTACCACACACGCAGGGTTTATAGATTATTTTTTAGGCAAAATGATAAATTTAACCTAATGTTATTTATGTGAATGAAAACAAATATTGTGTTTTCTTGTCAATAACAATCCAACACCAATTTGTTCAAAATGTGATTAGTGAATTTTTTCTTCAAAACTGTGGTAAATTCAGTGTATACATAACAAGAATTTTTGCATACAGCTGAGTTAGGTAGCAAAAATTTTGACCTGTGCTATGGACTGATGCCAACACAGTAAGGGTTATTTTTTTGTGCCATGCCTGCCATGACAAGGCACTTCGGTTTTAAAGGTCATCCAAAAAACCTGTGATTTTCTGTTCCTATGCAAAATGCAAAGGCAGCCACTATCATTTGTAAAGTCTTTAGTGTGACCTCTTACTGGGTATTGATCCTAGGACCTCCCGCTTGCGAATTCAACACTCTGCCACAAATGGTCATATTTTTTTTTTAAAAAGTAGAAGAAAATTATAAAATGTTTACACAAGATGCAAGATTGGGAAATGAGAGATGACTACAGAGTATTTTAGAAAATTTAAAACCTACCATTGTATCCTTAAACTCTTTGGTATCATCCGTTCCGTCGACTGTATACGTGCCACTCTGATTCAGATACATGTAGTAATCCATACTTGTTAACCCTAAGTTACCTGTTATAAAATCAAAAGTATATCTGTTAACTCTTAAGTTACCTGTAATCAAATCAAATTTATACCTGTTAAATCTAAGTTGGACATCTTGAAAACCGACTTTGGGGCACTACCATAAGCTATCTCCTTATTCTCATGAATATTGTACAAATATAAAAAAATCTGTCTTCAAGTGATCATGTTTGGGTCAAAAGGTTTGAGGAAGTTTAAAACCATTACATGATCTCTGACTCAGGAGATGCATTTCCATACAGGTGAAAAAGGAGGAAAATGGCTTATCTGTAGTTTAATGGGGAAAATAAAGATTTAACATAAATGATTGCAGCAAAGTTTTGAAAAAGGAAGAATTCCTCCAACTGGATGAAAATTTTTATCCCTGCCAGTGACTTGACATTCAAGACATCAGTTTTTTGTTTGTTTGTTTATTGTTGTTTAACATCTCACTCAAGAATCTTTCACTCATATGGAGACATCACCAAATGCCGGTGAAGGGCTTCAAATTTTGACCTATGCTCAGCACTTACGGCCATTGAGCAGCGAGGGTTCTTTAGCATGCCGACACCTATTGTGACACGGGACCACGGTTTATACTGTCTCATCCGACAGACAAGAAACCAACCTGCTGCCGACTGGACTCGAACTCAACCTCACGATCAAGAGTTGAGCACGCTACCAACTAAGCCAGGCAGGCTATCAAGATATCAGAGTACAACGTACATTGCACAGCTTGGCCACAAGACACTAGAAAAGAACTGTTTAATCACCTCTGGCCTTACATTCTAGATATAAGAGTTTAAAAGTGCATTCATTGCACAGCTTGACCATGAGACCTTGGGAAACAACTGTTTTAAGTCTACAGTACTTGAGGAAAATATGCATCAAATGAGGCATGAACAATTTTCGAAAAAATAAATATACTTGTGTAAATACACATACTTTTTTTTTCATTATCACATCCACTACACATCTGATAAAACACATGAAAGTTCCTTTCATTGGGATTTTGGCTGACCACTCGAGACTGCAAGATAAAATAATTTGATGAAGTGAAAAATAACATTCTGTATTTGATATTGTATTGAGGAGTAGACAATTGTACAACTATAAAATTAATCAGATCAAAGGATATCTAGATATATATATGGCGGAACTTCGGAGGGTCAAATATTTTGATGTTTTGTGCTACTGACAGTGTCCTGAATAAATTTGTTATAGAAAGCTACTAACAAACAATCTATAATTTCAAGTAAAGTTTTGGGCCAATTTCTATAAAAATATCGAAAAGTCCTACAAATAATTTAAAGTCAAAATTTATATGTGTAAAAACATTGTATGATACTCAGTTATGGATTGGATGGAGTCTTGATGTTTTGAACTTTTCTACTTTAACTCATTGAAGTTTTACTGTATATATAGGTCATATACTATTTGGTACAATCCTAAATTCATGTCCTCACTTCATGTCAATACACACGAGGGTCATTTAACCTGGGGGGGGGCACACTGGTTTCTCAACCGAAATATCCATCAGTGCTTTTTTGATGGGTCATTGGGCCACATCAATGAAATCTGTTTTTGTATTTGATATAATTTAAAAACTTCAAAGGAATAACCAGTACTGAATAAAATTTTCTGTGGAGTCAAACTTCTCTACAAAGGCAACTTAGCTACAGTCAAACTTGTATTTAAAGGCCACTCAAGGGAACAGGCAAAAGTAGCTGTTATAGACAGGTGGCCTTTATAGAGAGGTTTATTCATTGTAAAAGAGTTACTAAAGGTTATGTTTGAATGGCCTTCATAGGCAGGTGCCCTTTATACCGAGGTGACCTTTAAAGCAAGTTTGAATGTTATATGTGGATTTGAAAGTGCTCTTTGCATTACATTGACTTTAATCAATAAAAAAAACAAAAGAAGATGTCTTTGAGCAAACAGTATCTGCATGTATCAGTTTGTTCTGTGAATAACTGGCAATTTTAATGAACTGGCTGAAAATGATACATAATATGAGCAATCACCTTTTCCAATAGGAAATTAGAGATCTTTCCGCCATCAGGTTCGCCTCCTCTGCTGAACTGTATTTCAACGTATTTCCCCTGGAAGTGATAATAAACCATAGGTTAAAAGATTAACGTGATTAGTACAAACAAAGATTTTTTTCAAAAACAAGATGTGTTTGTGAAACCCAAATGCCCCTGGTTCCAACAAATTTTTGCAATGTCCTACATTTTGACCCCAGCCCACCCGAAGGGGCATGCAATGTCAGTGAAGTGTGAGCAACCCTTAGATGAACTTACAGTCCAAGTTTGGTTACTGTATCAAACATCAAAACTTGAAATATTACGCTTTATATGTAAGTGTGATGGAATTACAGACAGACAGACTGACAGACAGACAAACAAACACATAGACAGACAGACGATCCAGATACTATATGCCCCTGGTGGACCTTTCAGGCCGGAGGCATAAAAAGTAGTGTTTAAAGTTTATCCATAACATGTACTGAGAAAAATTATTCCGCCTGTCTTTTAAAACATCAAATAGTTTAATCTACAAATTACAGGATTTCCTTTTTCAGATTTTGAATTCCAATTTTGTTCATCAATTGATTTTATAGTCATTAGGAATGTTCAGTGAAACGTGTATATAAATACCCCCTTAGGGACACAAAAAAAAAAGTCTTTATATGGAGGTGGTCTTTATATAGAGGTTGATTTGTACACAAATGGTAATAATGGGGACAGCAAAAAAGGTCTTTGTGACCAGGTGGTCTTTATATATATATACAGGTGGTCGCTAAAGCAGGTTTTACTGTATTTAAATAAAGCAAACTGCAAGGGCTCAGTCTTAGAGGGCGAATTCAGTTCAAAAGCAGACAAAACATTTTTTTAAGTAATGGTAGATCCTATGAGAAATACTCGACACCTGCACATGAAGTGTACAAGTCAGAAGTTATTAAGAGGACACTTACAGATGAGGAACCTAATCCCCTTTCATTTGTGACAAGGGGGTCGCTAAAGCAGTTTTTACTGTAGTTCTTTTTATAACTATTGAGAAAGAAAGCAAGATGTGTTTGAGAAACATTATGACCCGAGGAGTTAAGCCATTTATAACTCTGACAAATATATTGCTGAATGTTGGGTCATTGTTCAACTCCAATGTTTCCTCACTATAAAATATCATACCAGATTTGGTTGAAATCTGATAAAAAAAAAACTGCACATGGGTTTTGTTGCACAGGTTGTGATTTTTATGTTTTTCTCTCTTCTGAAAAGATCACATTTGTTCTTTTAAGTCGCGAATTGGCAGAAGCATAAAAATAGCATTGTGTCATACAAAGTCATCCCGTAATATAGTATTGGATCAACTATCTTGTGAGTGTCCACATTTCAATGGTAGATGGGTTGCTTTGTCAAGAGTTTGTTTTCATGGTGTTAAAAGCAATGCTCAACAATTTGTAAGATATAGGCAAGATAGGGTAGGGACTAGATTTTAATGGTTGAGTAGAAATTGGGAGGAGACCTCCAAGTTTCTGTAAGTTTACTGGCAAACTTTCCCGCATAAATAACTATGGTTCAAGAGGGGGGCTAGAAACGCGAGCTGACTAAGGGACTAGAGACTTCTGATTTTAAGAGTGATACTCTGACCACTCGGCCATTGACTCTCTATCGAGAGGGGAGGGTTTACTGTATAATAAATCATTAAATTGAGCGAAAAAAAAACCCAACTTAGAAACATTAAGCTATCTGCTGTGGTCAGACAAGCATGTATTCAAAATTCTCAGAACAGTGAAACCTGTCTTAATGGACCACCCAATCAGCCACTAAAATGTGGTCTCTCAAAAGAAATTTTATTTAACGGGTTATCTAACCAAGTGGTTTTCAGGATGACGTGGTCTTCCATGAGAGTGGTCTTTCAACAGAGGTTCAACTGTACTGCAGTATTAAGTACGGTATTCAATCCATGGCATTGAATTAGTTACCTTTTATCATATGAACCTAATGATTTGAAACAAACGTTCTGATTCAAAATGAACTACTTCACAATTATTTTTTTTTATATGCATGATGAGATCATTTTGATATTTCTTGAAACTCAAGTAATACAATTTACTGTAAAATGAAGACAGGAAGTCAATTTCTTGTTAATACATAAATGTTTTGTCCTGACTCATTAGCATAACAATATACATTACATAACACACTTATTATAAAAATGATCCCTGCTTAAGTATAATAAACTTTAAATGAAGAGATCCAAGGAAAACAGGGAACCTATATGAACTATTCACTATCTATCATTTAAAAATGATTTTAGCAATCTCTGTCATGACACCATTGTCATGTTGTGAGTTCTTCTATAATAACCATGAAACGATCTGGAATATCCATATTGTTTAATATCACGTATTTACATGTGTACAATCTCATAGCGTCTGCTATGGTCAAGTGCAGAAACAAGAGTAACTCTCTCACACCCATCTGAACACATTAAAATTAACTACAACACATAAAACAACAAATAAAATCTCCATATTCGATGTCAGGGGCACTGTTAAAGTGAGCTTAAAAATGGATATGTATATCATGTAGAGTATAACCTGTATATAGGGGCCACCCAAGGGACCAGAAAGTATTGACCTTTATGTGCAGGTGACCCTTATACACAGGTTCAATTAGTATGCAGTCAAGGGACTTGAAAAATCTGGTCTTTATAAACAGGTAATCCTTATATAGAGGTGGCCACTATAGCAGGTTTTACTATATATGATCAGACTCACGAATCTACTGGAATTGTTGTTGCGAACTGTTTTTGCATTTCCAAATGCCTCTAGCAAAGGATTAGACTCCAGAATGACATCTTTCACTCTCTGAAATGTAAACAAACAAATATTTAGTATCTAAGAAACAATATGTCACCATTATATGGCGTCAAACGGTTGAGTGCTTTTTGAGAAGTAGATTCTCAATGCTCAGCAAGTTTAAGGATTAATGTTAAGTTTTGTTCTGCGATGGCGGCCATCTAGGATTTTGGATGACCTCAGAAGAACAAATAATCTCTTACACAGAGTTGTTGGTCTTTGCACTCTCGATCAATCTCTGACAACATCTCAAAAGTAGTCCCAAAACACATGATCATGTAACAGAATGACTATAAAAACCGAATTACTCAAAATAGGGATACTTTTCACAAAAATATAGTCCCTATATTTATAGCCAAATTACTGCCTTCTCATTTATTTTTATAAATATAGGTCTACCAAGGTAAAGTGGCACATCCTGGTTCAGTCAGAAATCAAAACAATACGTCTACTTTTTTTAAAAATAGGTTGACAGGTAAAACATATTGCCGTGCATGGACTCCATGCATTACTGAATCTTTAATACTTTTGTGACGACAAGTGGCTTGTCACCCCTGTTATGATTTAATTTAGACTCGTTGTGTTTGTAAACATGTGCCAATTTACCTTGGTAGACATGTACATGTATTTACTGTATTTACATGTAAATTCTGTTACAGTAAAACCTGTCTCGAGAGACATCCCATTTGCAACTGAAATGTGGTCTTACAAGACAGGTGGTCGGTCTCAAAAGAGATTTAATTTAAAGGATTATTCAACCAAGTGCAGGGATCAATATCATCACCATGCAGGTCCAGGAAAAAGGACCCATTCCCAATGCAAAATTTACTACTTTTTTCCGCCAATTCCGAAATATGTTCACTATACAGCTTGCATTCAATACATCAACAAAGCAGAATCTCACAACTACAAGAGGCACTCAATTAAAACTTCCATATCTGCACATGAAAACTGTGTTGTCAGTTAAACAAAAGAAGTTGAATTTTGTTTCTTTACTGTTATGAGTAAAATAACCATAATTACTTTTTCCCAATTTTGCCCACTGACCCGTAAAATACCCAAACTGTATCAAAACCTATAAAGTTTAACATGTCTATGTGAAAATAAACTTTTGGCCTCAATTTCTGAAAATATATCATTTTTAAAACAAGGAAGTTTTTAAATTACTTTGAAGTATTGAATGAAACAATTCTGAAAAATCAAGCTGGGATCTATTTGTATTACTTCCTGTTTTAATACTAATATCTCACAAGAAAAGGTGATTTATTACTTACAAGACAAAGTGTTTAGTACTTACAAGGCAAAGTGCTTAAGTAGATGTACCGTACTTACAAGGCAATGTGCTTTAGTAGATGTACTTACAAGACAAAGTGCTTTAGTACTTACAAGACAAAGTGCTGTAGTACATGTACTTACAAGATAACATGCTTTAGTACTGAACTTTTGAAGATGTGAACAGATTGCAAATGAGGCGCAGTTTAAAACTGATTACTCCTGGTAAATATACATTTCTTCCATTGATTCACAGTTTAACATGATATACGTAGTAACAGATCTTTTTCCATCAATTTTGGGGAAATGCCATTGGCAACATGAATTGGAATTTTAATGTGAATGTGACACGTGAATGCATTTCCCCTCATATTATTATTATTTTTTTTCATTACAGTTATTAGCTCAACATCAAAGTGGGAAAGAATACAGGCATTTTGCCTTGGGAATGGGGCCAATTCACCCCTGTGGATACTATAGAAAAAGTCCTTAGTACTATAAGATTTATATATCAGTACACAGTGTCCATTTCATCATAAGAAAATTTTCATAAAATAATGGAAAACAACAATTAATTTATTAACCCCTGCAGTCACTTTTAGACTCACCCAGATCAATAAATAGAATGGTCTACTGTCATCATTCAGGAGTGAACAAGTTCATATCATGCATATTGCATGTAAAATTATTATAAAATTTTGATACTAAATTATACACCCCTAAATTCTGAAAATGGACTTAACAATTCTTTGAAATGGGCAGGCCCAAATGTGACAAATGTTACGATATGATGATTGAAGGTAAATGAGCAAGAAGTGGTAATCATATACATGTACACGTACAGTGAAACTTAGGGACACAACAAAACCATTCTTTATAGGATTGTGGTCTTTATATAGAGGTTGATTTGTACATAAATGGTACTATTGAGGACAGGTGGTCTTTAAACACAGGTGGTTGCTAAAACAGATTTTACTGTATATGTAAAACTTCAATGTGTATGCATAAAACTTCAAGGAATGGAATACAGATTTGTTACCCTGGGAGTCAGGGAGTACGTATCTTATGTAATGGCAACAGCTTAGAAGTGTGGACGAAGCACAACAGGCCATGGCCTCTAAGTTTGAAATTATGAATCTTAGTGATTGATCAGTGTAGGTATCGGAAATGACGAAATTATTTGATAGCTTTTCAAGTCCTGCCAACCTCCATTGGAGGAAAGGTGATTAGATTAGTTCAGCTTCTGGTAGTCGATGTGCAAATTGTTTAGGTGTCGCACTGAACCGTGAATGAGGAATTCCATGATGTGTCGCGTGGAATTGATTTTATAGTCTCATTAGCACAAGGACAGCAAAACGCACTATGCGGAGAGTGGGCAGAGTATAACACGTAGGGCTAGAACTACAAATTGTCTGATTTTGGGAGTGGCGGTGTGCTAAGACAATCGAGAGATTAGATGTAAGATTGACGACCAGGCGCCATTGACCTAGAATGTCCTGTTGAGGGCGGTTCCGGTTGCCCCAGCGAGAGTTGTCGGTAAAACGAAGGAGGGGAAGGAATAGAGCTAGGTGTTTAGCTGATTATGACAAGGATGATGCTGAAAGCGCTATTAATATGGCGAGTGTTGATGGGTGGCTCGCATTTTACTAGAGTGTAACGGCGAATTCGATACTTCTTCTGCTGGCTTGTGTAGAGCTCGATAGTAGGTTAGACTGACTTATAAGTTCCCTCCATGTCAGGTACTAGGAAGGTAGAGTATAACTATAGGTATAAGTAGCACTATAAATCTGTAGATTCTCGCGTAGTGGGTAGACGTATAGTTTAATTATTGCAGATAGAGGAGATACTATGAATTAAATAGAGATATAGGTTGTATTTCAGAGACCAAGGCCGTGTAAAAGTATAATGGCAAACAGAAAGGAATTGCACCTGTCGGAGTAATACAAATTACGACGTCTAAAAGGGTTAGGGTTACAGATAGTTATTCTGATTCTGTGAAATAAAGTTATTAGACTTACCGGGAATCAAGTACAGATATGAGGAGTGTGTTTTCGTTGGTGTGTTTGACTTTTATGTATTGTGTTGGGTTGGTGGTGTGGTGTATTGTGTGGTGTGTGGAGTGATGATAGTCAACTGGATAACTGGCTATAAGATTATCGGAGGCGGAATCAGCCACTGAATGGTAATAGTGGTCCGTAAACGAGCCTGCGGGTTAGGGGTCCTCTACTTTTGTTTTGGGAAAAAAAAAGCGGGGTGGTATGGGGAGTTTGGTCATGGAGGTAGATGAATAAGATTGGTGAACGGGTATAGATGTGTCTGTATTGGAGTGTTCGTGAGCACCGGTGTAGGGTGGAGGAGAAGTGTCTTTTTTGATTAAGAAGTGGTATAGGTGGGGTGTGGTGATGCGATATGATCTTAGGACGGCGGTGAGTTCTTGGTTCGGGCGAGTAGAGTTCATTGGATGGTCAGCTATATGAATCGCGGGGGACATGGGGTATTGAGGGTCTTTGCTCGAATTGGGCTTTTAGGAACGGGGTAACTGCGCATTTAGCGTGTAAGATGTTCTTGGGAGTGCTTTGATACTATAGTTGGTATAATGTTTAAAAAATAAATGAGTGACCTGAAAACATACACGAAGGAAGACGTGCTAATTATGAAGGATTAGTTATGGTATGAAGTGCAATAGAATTTTAGCTCAAAGTATTACATGATGCAGTAGCAGGTATTGATGCGGTTTCGCTGATTGCCAGCATGTTATTTGAATGAAGGTTAATTGGGTGAGGCTAAAGTATTTCATGAGATCGATTCGACTATCAATGGCTCTACAAAAGAGTAATAGGGAAGGCTTTTGGTGAGTGATTTGGACGTACATGTGTGAAGCCTGGGAGATGTCCGGCACCTTGTACAGACATGTCGTGAGTGACATAGATATGGTCAGCTATAGTGATGTGGGGTCTATTGTAAGGTATTCTGTTCATGTAGGAGTTATGCCTGCAGGGTGCCCCGTTAAAGCGGGCGTGGAGTTGGGTTATTGAGAATGGTTGATGTATCCGGTGCGTGGCTTAGTACAGGCTACTGTAATGGAGTGGTGCACATGGGGTCGAGGATAATTAACAAGTAGGTTGTTGTGGGGCTGGGGGGATTTGTTGCAGAGTTTAAGGACGTTATTTACAAGCTTCTATGTAAAAACACAAACTTATTATCAGGAGTGTTTGTAGTCTATTGTATAGACGTTGCTAATAACAGGATAATTGGGATTTGTAAGGTATCCTCTCATACGAAATGTGACGTTATATGAAGGAGGTTGTGGTGAGATGAATATGTATGCTGCAATTTGGGTCGTACTGAGGGAGCCAGGACAAGTGGTTGTTTTGACAGTTAGATTTATAAAGGTTAGTGCTATCAATTGTACAGCACAACCATGATTTTACGGGCTACTTCGGATGTTGGTAGCTGAGGATGATAGTTTTTGAAATGCTCTGCAATGGCTGTTATTGATTATACATTTCGATCTATAAATAGGGGATTATAGGACTTCTTTAAGTAGAAATGTGTGTCCGTAGAGGAGTATTTTTGGTAATGCATTGGGCCAAAGTTGACCCAGGTTTACTGACGACGTGGGCTAGATTGTTATGGTCGAACGGTTTTAGGGGTTATCAGAATTTGTGGTGTGTGTTCTAGGTAGGGGTAATTGAGGTTGGCAATAGAGAAGTGACTTTTGGTATTGTACGAATCACCTTCAGCGCGCCGGGTGTGCTGTAATACTACGTATGGGTACACAGGGGTGCAAGATTTTTGTGTCAGAAGGGGGGATGAAGACCGAGTGTAGGCCAGGACATTAAGTGAAGAGGCGGTTTTATAGAGTGAAAGGAGTTACTTTAAAAGTAAGGGTGGGATTTATTCATGGTAAATGTGTAACAGGGAGTTGGTTCTGTAAAGATATGTCGTTAGAAGATCTAGGGTAGTGTGGCGGGGTTAGTGCTTAAGGTGTATAATATTGGGGTATGTCGGAACATCATTTACAGGAGTACAAATTTGATAATAATCAGTGGTTTGTATTATGGATGAGATTTTATGGCGAGCGTAGAGTATAATAGACGCCTGCGGTTGCTGAGTCTTCCTATCGCGAGTAAGATTTCTAAGAATTAAGTTAACTGGTAAAAAAAAGTCTATAATAATATTACGTCTCGCAACAGCTAATATATAGACTACTGTCTTTTTATATTTCGATAACTGTAATAGTATAATTATGAATTCTTACATATAAGTATAAAAAAAAAATCTAGTTTTTGTTAATGATGTTAAGTATCAATCCATTACACATTATTAGTTTAAGATTGAATTTTTGAGCAGTGCTATTATTTTTCAGGTGTTACATTTTATTGACAATAAGATGAGACACCGAACTTTAGTGTTTTAAAAAATTCTACCCGGTACCGATACTCATTGATCAAAAAGATTCTATTTAGGAAAGCTATTTGTTGGGTCGGTTGTTTTTTGTTGTTGTTGTTTTTGATGTTGTTGAGGAGGTGCTTTTTGCTGGGATGACTTGTTGTTTTGTGTTTTGGTGTGGTGTTGTGTGGATTGTTGGGAGTGTGGGGTTGTTGGGTTTTGGGTGTTCGTGGGGGGTTGTACTTTGTTTGAGATTGCATGTATATAGTATGTCAAAAAGTTCGTAATGTATCCAAGAGGGTGATATGAGGAGTGAGAACGGGTTTCTATTCATAGACCTTATATAAACTATAATTTGATGCTTTGCGAATATATTACAATTGTTGTTAATTAATAGAATATTTAATCTGTGGGATAGGTAAGCATTCTTAGCGGCTGATAGGTATGATTCTTGCAAGGAAAAGTGAAGGTATTGAAAATCAGAAATAATAAACTAGTTTATGAATTTAAAATGCAGTGATATGTAGCAAGTAGCAAGAAGTGACGTTTAAATGAGGTGAAGAGTTAGGGGGGAAATGGGTAATGAAGGGTATCATGGAGAGATATAGTAAGGGATGTAAGATTAATGAGATATTGAGCAGAGAAAATGCAACCCTCTCAATCAAGAAAGATCAGCTAAAATATTTAAATGTACGAAAGTTAGTAGAGAAATGACATAAAAAAACAGAGAAAACTCATTATAATTTGGAATTTTTGATTTATTATTATAGATTGCTAATGTAATTATTCAAGTCCTTATTTCTTGATCTTAACAATAGGTGGTGTAGCCATCAGGCGCCTAGAACTATTAATTATAGACTAATTATGATATGGTATTTTCTCATACTGATATGTCCAACTGTCTTAAAATGACTCACACTTAATTTATTGGTGACTTACAGATAATACTTGGATATATGGCCGTAATCTAAAATTTGAAGCCAATAATGTATTAAATTTAGAACTACTGGCTCAGAAAGCATACATAAGTATGCTCATAAAATTAACCTAGAAAATTACTATCATAAGTGATAGAAATTGAGACGAGCGTATCGTGGATATATCTATCCGGATTTTGACTTAAAAATGCAGTACGAGATTGTGCGTCCCTTGCTCTGACTATATTAACTGTATGCTATATGAACTTGGATACTAATAATACCCGATCAATTTACATAGACACAATTACTTTGTATTTCCGTGTAGTCCTTATAAGCAATTTAGACACGTTACCTAATCCGCCGCTTTACATCGAAACTATCTTATCAGTCGGGGACGTAATACTCAATATATTGCTAAACTCAATCCTTTTCCCTAGTAGACTAAATAAGACGTTCTATGTATTCTATGCCCTATACTACAATCTATATGTAATAATGTACGATCTTACAACCATTCAGCTGAGTTCACACCAATTCTGCACCTGGTAACTATGATTATGGGATCACTAATCCAAGCGAGATATGGAAGGTAATGAGCAAGAAGTGGTAATCATATACATGTCACTACAGTGAATTAGGGACACAACAAAACCATTCTTTATAGGATTGTGGTCTTTATTATAGAGTTGATTTGTAACAAAATGGTACTATTGAGGACAGGTGGTCTTTAAACACAGGTGGTTGCTAAAACAGATTTTACTGTATATGTAAAACTTCAATGTGTCAAAAAAGTTTAAGGGACCATCTAGAAAATCAGGACAATGACTCATGAATGGTATCCGAGAATCATCCAGTTTTTAGTTCTACAAGTTCTATAAGGTTTACACATGTGTGACTGCTTCAATCATAAAAGACATACAAGTTGGATATTAAAACGATTAGTGCCAAGTTAACAAATTTTTCGTGAAATTAAAACACTTGAGTGTTTATGAGAAGGAAAAGAATTGCCATGGGTGATTTCGTAAGTATGTAATTTTTGATTTGAACTATTTCTGTAGGTATTTTCGTTGTTTTTATAGAAATGGACCCAAAAATTAGCGAAAAAATTCAGAAATTTGACTCATAAAAGTTCAAATTATAAATTGTTTATAATTACAAAAATGTAGTGTTAGGTAACAGTTATTGTGGACTTTGTCAATAGTTTGAAACATCGGGAAATTCAATTCATCTGTGTGTTTGTTGTTGTATTGTTGTTTAACGTCCCGCTCAAGAATCTTTCACTCATATGGAGATGTCACCAAATGCCGCTGAAGGGCTTCAAATTTTGGCCTATGCTCGGCACTTACGGCCATTGATCAGTGAGGGTTCCTTAACGTGCTGACACCTACTATGACACTGGACATCGGTTTTTACTGTCTCAAAGCCAGTCGCCTCCACCGAGGCTCAAACCCACGACCCTCTGGTTGCAAATCAAGCACTCTACTAGGGAACCACAACGACTCTCTACTGTGTGTTTGATTGAGTGGACCGACTTTGTTACAGACCATTTTAAAGTAACTACGGGATTTGGTGGGCAAATGATAAAGTTTCCTGTAAAATATTTGACATTATACAGTAGAACTTGTCTTGAAAGAACAACCTTCCTGTTGCTGAAAGGTGGTTTCACGACAAAGGTAGTCTCTCAAAAATTGGTTTCATTAAAGGATTTCACAAAATTGCTTCCTGATTGTGACCTCATTAGACAGGTTGTTTGTGAGAGTGGTCTATCAAGACAGGGCCGGCACCATAAAACCGGAGAATTTACTTAAGTCTGAGCATATTCTTAACTTGGCCTGCCCAGCCAATCAGATTACAGGATTAGCCAAAGTTGAGTAAAATTGTTTGACTTAAGTAACTCTTAGGTTTTATACTGCTAGCCAAAGATTTCACTGTACAAAAAAACTATGATTGTATCTGATGCCATTTTTCAGGAAAGGGGTCAATTTTGCTCACCAAAACACTAAGGCCACACCAATTTTATTAGTAGTTCATTGGAAATCCTGGTCCTAATTTTCAAAAAATGAAATAATATTATTATTTTTTTACCGCACCTGTTTTTAAAAAGTGTGCACGCTAATTTTTTTTCAAGATTCGGGTTCGATATTGCCGTTCTCTCTTATGATTTTAATCTTCAGCCATGTGTTTCCATTCTTGTCCTCCGTTTTTTACAATGACTGTTTACATACATGTAGTTTCCATGCAGGGAAGCATCAAAATAATCAAACCACCATGAGCCGTAAGCATACAAAACTTAATAGAAATGATATTTATAGATGGATCACGATATTGAATCTGATTAAACTGCATAGGTTCATATCAGTGTTAAGTTGTTTATCAGTGCTGGTCATCTGTTTCATAAGGAAGAAGTTCTGTGCTGATTTTAAACATTTTTTTAATTTTATCAAAGGAAAACACACTTAAAATAGAGGAAGAAATGATAGAAAATAATTTCGTTCGGTCCCCAGTTTTATTGCTTCGATCCAATTTCAATGAAATTTGAAATAATAATATTAAAAACAAATTTCGATCGTTCGGTCCAAAATCTGAAAATGAAATCCCAAAGAACTACAAATCAAATTGGTATGGCCTAAGTCCATAATTAAGATGAAAGAGTCCAAACCTTTCATCACTTTATTCTTAAACTTTACTGATATGATGCAGTTGAAGATTGTAATACCACATTCGACCCATTAAGCGCCCCTCCCCCCTTTTTTACACAAGATTGAGAATCTTCTCTAGCAGGTTGATAAAGAGATGTGGACCTGAAAAACCGTGAGTAACAGTTTATCTGTAGCCCCCAGCAACAGAATATTTTGAAAACCGTCCTCAGTAATAACTACAACAACTTAATCACTGTGTCTTATAAAAAATTAACTGTTTTATGTCAATTTGACTATTAATTTAGTCCCAATAAGTGCCCACCACTTTTTCCTGATTTTTGTAGCACTCTGGGCACTTAATGTGTCAAATACGGTATAATGTTTAAATCATAAACCCCTGTGGTCAAATTTAGGCTCACCCGAATCAGTAACTGTAAAGTCTATTGTCAAAATTCAGGGCTGAACAAGTTAATATTGAATGCAAAATTTGGATTCTATATTTATACAATCCTGAATTCTGACTGTGGACTTTACCATTCATTGAAATAGATGAGTCCAATTGTGGTTAAAGGGGTCAAGGAGTTTAAGACATTGAAAAAGATCCATAACCACTTTACCTGTACTCTGGCTCCACCACCTGACACCTTGGATATGTAGCCCATGATAAATTTAGCTGCCACAGTTTTTCCAGCACCACTTTCACCACTGAAAAACATAAAATACCAGATACTTAGAGGGGAGTGACTCTGCTAAACCTCTTGTATTGGATACAGGCAAATCTGCTCTGGCAACTGCCTTTAAATAATGATTTCCTCGTTAAAACAACCGATCCAAAGATTCATTAATGACTGACCTGATTATAACACACTGGTTCTCCATATCAATCATCATGTTTCTGTACATGTTGTCTGCTAAGGCATACACGTGAGGAGGGTTCTCATACTGTGCCTAAAGAATGAAGAAAATGAAAAAAAAAAAAAACCAAATTACTCAGAATAAGGATACTTTTCACAAAAATATAGTCCCTATATATTTACAGCCATTTCTAAAAAGTATTTTCGCCTCAAATATTACTTTACGTAAAAACAAAAGATACATGTATATGCAAAAAAAAATCAAACAGCTTATAAAAAACAAAATCCAAAGTACATTTTTTAAAGAGAAATGTAAATGAAATACTTACTGCTCCCTGGTAGATATCGACTTGCTTATCTGTAAATATGTTCAGCTGTTTAAACGGATTAATAGATACCAATACTGGCCCAATATAGGTCTTAAAAGTAGGTCAAGGATAAACACAAGTTGATATAAATCATCTGAATCGATGCATCAGGTCCCAGTACCATAAAGCCTTAAAGAACTTACTAAAATCTGAGAATATTCTCAACTAAACCTACTTAGCCAATCACATTTTATATATTTTTAAAAATCTTACCCACAATATGAGTTCAGGCTTAGCTCACTCTAGTCTGTACCACATGGAACAATTATTACTAGTTCTACAGTATAACCTGTCTTTTGAGACCACTGTCATACAGGTAAAAGACCACCTGTCTTGTGAGACCACTGTCATAGAAGATGACCACCTGTCTTGTGAGACCACTATCATAGAAGATGACCACCTGTCTTGTGAGACCACTGTCATAGAAGATGACCATCTGTCTTGTGAGACCACTGTCATAGAAGATGACCACCTGTCTTGTGAGACCACTATCACAGAAGACCACCTGTTTTGTGAGATCACTGTCATAAGGGACCGCCTGTCTTGTGAAACCGGTGTCATAGAAGACCACCTGTCTTGTGAGACCACTGTTACAGAAGACCACCTGTTTTGTGAGATCACTGTCATAAAAGACCACCTGTTTTGTGAGACTACTGTCATAGAAGACCACCTGTTTTGTGAGACTACTGTCATAGAAGACCACCTGTTTTGTGAGATCACTGTCATAAGGGACTGCCTGTCTTGTGAAACCAGTGTCATAGAAGACCACCTGTCTAGTGAGACCACTGTTATAGAAGACCACTGTTCTTGTTAGACCACTCTCATAAAAGATCATTTGTTTTTTTATTACCAAATTCTGAAAATCACTTAGTTATGTAATCCAGTGGATAAATCTCTTTTGAGAGACATTTCACTGCAATAAGGAGTGATCTATCAAGACAGATTCCAATGTACCATAATGCTTGTTAATGAAGATAAGGATACATAGATGGCATCTTCCATAAACCTTTTCTTGAGGTTGTCAACGATGGACGACTCCGAAATCTTCTGTAGGAGGACCATATCGTCCACCCCACTTGTTTTGACATTGTGACTCTGCCAGTGGTACGGCTGAAATAGAAAAGAAATGTAGGATTAAAATTCACATGCACAAATTCTAAGATAGAACTAAAGTTTCTATTGGTACATTACAAGTGCTGAAATGAACGTTAAAACGAGAGTTGTCAGAAGACAACATAGTTTGCCAGTGTCAGCATTGCACATGTATCTCAGAAACCGGTACTTGAATTGACTAAAAGTAAAAGTAGGTCACACTGCATTATTTAGGTCACAAGGTCAAAGGTCATGGCACCATCTAAAAATTCTGATAATAACGATTGCATATGTGATATATTAAAGTTCTACAACTTATGTTTAAAAAAAATACTACCATGGATAGATTTTTTTGTCCACGTACAATGCTGAGGATATGACATTACCTCTCCAGACATTTTGTAAACAGTGAATATTCCAAAATATTTACATTTCCCGCAGCATGTTCATTTCATTTTGGACGAGTACTTTTTGTCAAGCACTTGCCCGTCAGACGAGTGGTTTCAAATGTTTTCCTGACCCCTGTGGTCTGCATTTGAAATGCAAATACATGTAGATAATTACTGGCAAAGACATGTAACTCATTTTTATAACAAAGATATAATCAGTCTGCAGAATTCATTCAGAGCCTCTTTGCAGAAACTGCATATTTTTTTTATCCATTATTACCCACCATATCACTCACATGTGACCCTAATTTTTTGGAAACGCTGGGTAAAATTGGAGAATTTTATATGTCCCACAGGGACATATATAATTCTTTATGATTTTACCCAGCATTTCCACAGATATTAATGTGACCCCCTAACCGGGTATCATTATGTCGGAAGCATTAAGAAATTGGTTTTTAATAATATTGATTTAAACATACTTACAGTAAAACCACCTGATCACAAAGACCGTTTTTTGATGCCCCCAATAGTACCATTTCTGTACATATCAACCTCTATATAAAAACCACCTCCCTATAAAGACCAGTTCTCTTGCAAAGTTTTTAAAATTAACCGGTCTTGCCAGAAAAACTGGTAAATTTTACAAAAGTCTGGTGAAATCTATCCGAGAACTGGTCCAAATGACCAGTAATTTTTCATTTCATTTCAATTGCGTATAGATACAGACCAGTAATTTTATTTTTATTTCAAAATGTCTGCTCTTGTGTATATACAAGTTGCACTGTAAATGAAGTTTAGTTAACCTTACAGACCATAATAGATTGGTTTTAAACAATTGAAAGAGCATACCCCTCAGATATTCAGGGGTGAATGGGTTAAAATATATTCATATAAATAAAGTAAACTGCAAGGGCTATCATGTGATGATGTCTTTGAGGGAAATTCAGTTCAAAAGCAGACAAAACACTTTTTAAATGTCAATGGCAGTTCCTATGACAAATACTTGACACATAAAGAGTACAAGTCAGAAGTTATTAAGACTAAGAGGACACTTAAAGATGAGAAACCTAATCCCTTTCATTTTAGCTGAAATTTTGGTATAAAATATTCAGTATGGACTCCATAAATGTTGAAAAACATGAGAAAAAACACTAGGGACCAATCTACCTACATGTAGATATTAATGGGGGTTGTCTCAAAATTGGGTTTTATAAAATCTAAAATTTCCCAAATTTACTATAGATTATACAATGTAGCCAAAATCACCCCTCATAGGCTTTCGCAAAAATGTTTATAGGAGTTAAACAATCCTCAAAATAATTACAAAAACCACATTATTGCTAACCTAACTTTATCCAGGGGTCTTCTCAAAGTAAAAGTGCAGAAATATGTTTAATATTGATCCTCGTACACATCACACATTGTCATTATGATTGTGTTGTTTTTAGATATATGCCACTTTAGTTAATTTCAAGCTTTCAATCATATCGAATACAAGTGTCATTTCCTCTTTTTTAAGCCTCACTCCTGTGATTGTTATCGTTACCCTGATATAATGTACTTATATACCCTTTAAAGTGACATTTTGGACTGGTAGAAGCCATTGATTTCTAGAACAGACAAAGTGCATTGTTTTTCAGGGGTTGACGAGTGAAGTGTCAATCCAGTGATTCTATGGACCCTATGTGAGAATGTTTGGAAAGCAGTAAAATTTTGAATAAGGATCGTCAACCCAACCATAAGAACGTTCACACATAAATGGTCATACATTTGTACTCCATCGCTTTGCGCAAATTTCAGTCTAACCAAAAATTATTATAATTTCACCTTTGTATCAATGCCTTGCATCCAAAAATTTAGTTATTGTCGATAACTGAACTTAACAATATAGCCAAACTTGTCTAAAAAGACCACCGAGCTCTAGGGAACAGGCAAAAGTAGTTGTTACATGTACATGTAATTGTAGATACGTTATTGACAGGTGGCCTTTAAAAAGAGGTTTATGTATTATATGGTACAAAAGTTATAAAAAGTTAAATGTTTGAAATGACATTTGTAGGCAGGTGCCCTTTATACAGAGGTGCCCTTTATACAGAGGTGGCCTTTAAGGCAAGTTTGATTGTACATATACCGATAGGTTATGAATGTTCCTTGTCTGAAGCGACAGTCAAAGGTATACCAGTTCAGACATGTTTGCTTGTTTTATAGTTGCTTTATGTCCCTCCCAGAATTTCCCACTTACATGAAAAAACCACCAGCAACAGGTGAAGTACCGGTTTTGTCATAAGTGGCTAAGGACTGATGCCAAAGTAGCGACCTGTTTTTTTTTTTTTTGTGTGTGTGTGCCACGTCTGCCGTGAGATGGGACCTCGGTTTAAAGTCTCATCCAAAAGACCTGCGACTTTCATTTCGAATGCCGAGCCCTCAGCAAAAGAACAGTCCGTAACTTTAAATATATAATATATATATCCAAAGTATGAGCCGGTACCGAAAATCAAACCAGGGACCTTTCACTTTCGAGTCAAACGCTTGACCACAAACAATGACATACAGCACAATCTAAAATCCAGTCACTGTTTTTTGTTTTTGTTTGTTTGTTTTTTTTTTTATTAGCCCAGACAGTCACTTTTAATGGAGCCAGGGATGGTTTGCTCTGGAGTCCCCATTTTACATTGAAGTGCCTTTCAAAACAATTCAGCACAACTCAATACTTGTGAAATTGAACACATGCACACATGTCTGAACCTGCATCAAGGTGCGCTATTCTAAGAACCAGTCATATTTATCCATTACAACCAATGTCCTCCAAACGAAGAACTATTTATTTGTTCCATAAAATTAGATTTAGACAACCAAGGTACATGTCCTTTAACTTGATGAGCCCCTTATTGTTGCTCCATCGACTGTACAACATGTGCTCAACTTAATACCACTTGAATACATGACGTTCTGTTAAAACATAATTACTTTTACACTTAAAAAAAAAAATTCTGAGATCTATTCACAAACATGAAATTAATTTTTATTCCTAAAGTGTTAGAAATATTTGTGAAATTGAACACATACAGATGTATGCACATATCCCAACCTGACATCCAGGCATTGAGTGACAAGCAAAATATATCAACATGTCATTTCCTACTTTGTTCATCCTACGTGTACATGCAATTGACAACAACAAAGCAAGTCTTATTGCAAAGGAAAAATTGTTGCTTCTCGGAAATAAAGATTCAAAGAAATGTAAAACAATGTCAGCTGAAAATAAAAAGACTTTTTTCTAAACATATGAAATTTCAAAAGAACTGATGAAAGCATTTATTTGTTGGAAAAAAGTTCATTTAACATATACATGTATTATTCTATAGGGAAATGGTGTTATATGACATACTTATGGCAAGCCAGTGTACATGTTTTCCTGTCGGGATTTAAAACAATGTTTGAACAATAGAAACTGAACTGCCATTTTGGAAGTGAAAAATCAAACTGCTGAAAGCCAGGCTAACAAATGAAATACACAGCAGGGATCTACATGTATAGACAATTTTGGGGGCCGGGTCCTGTACTCTTCCAATAGAGAACCTTCCAGTTAGCCGGGATTACCGTTATAATCCTGCTTTAATTATCGCCAGTTATGTGATTCTAGAAAAATTATCCTCAACGTTATTTCCGGTTTCGGTAATATATACATGTAGATAGCCCAGTTAGCACAATTTGTAAAAATTCCCTGCTACTGTTCAGAAGGTCGTGAGTTAGATTCCCGGTCTGTCAGCACATTTTTCCCCGCCTGTTATATTTCAGTAATTTGGCGTTCAAGTAAATAACCTACTCTTGTATGTTTTAAGAGTCTCTTGGATTTCTTTACACAAAATAAAGTTAATGCGCTCAAACATAACGATATTTCCATATACGTTGCTGGTAAATATGAACACCGGAAGAACATATGAGGAACAAAATTGAAAAGGCGTGAATAAATGCAGGATCATAATGGTAATTCGAGCTAACTCGAAAGTTCCCTATCGGGAATTTTAAGCTGCAATGGGCCAAATTGTGAAAGAAGTAACTTATATGGTCATTTAAATCATAAGAATGAAGCACAAATCTTCAAAGTGCAGTTGAGTTAATACAAAAACTAATTTCTCTTTTTTGCTTAGGTAATACTGAATGTGAATGAAATGGTGTTGGGAAATTTTTGCTCAAAATTATGGAAAAAATAGTCGATTTTGCATTGGGAATGGGACCTTTTAGTTTTACAGGACACTCGTGTTGATGATATTAATTCCTGCACAAGTAATTAATTCTGACTAATTTCATTCTTACAGTATTTATAGAGATAACGCTAGCTTAACCTTATACTGCTTAGCCCCCTCTGACTCTTAGCATGCAGAAAGATACAAACTTTCCCATTAACTGGAATTTATAATTAGAGAAAATTCTGCATCTATAAATAATCTACGTAGAAATCAGAAAATTTCAATACATATTTTTAACATTACCTACATGCACTATATCATATAGTCTAGGGCTGTCATTGATGAGAAATTCTATATCGATATATCGATGAGTAAAAAGTATCGATATATCGAATAATTTGGTACTTCTATAAAATGCATTCAGAATAAATAGATTCTTTATAATATTTAGGTGTTTTATTGTATATTTGACTATGTGAAGATGAAAAAATCAATCATTACAAGGAAAATTTTTTTTATGTGAACAAATTAAACAGTTAGAATGAAATGTAACATAGCTAAAGAACATGAAGTAAAATGAATGGAAAATTTTGGAAACTGTATAAGAAAAAATATGTGAAATGCAGTATGAAATGTATCGATACTCAAGAAATGTATCGATTATCGTATCAATTCAACTTTTATATCGATACATCGATATCGAGTCTATCAATGACAGCCCTAATATAGTCCAATGCAGTTTCATTCTGATGGCAATACGGAGGCCATGCTATCTTTCATGTGTTCTGTCCAGCACTATGTGCTTCAAGCACATTTCAAGGTCAGTGTGAATCGTGTTAAAGAAGTTAAATGAATCTGTGTCACTATTCTTACTTGCACTAGTAGGTAAAATGACCATGTTAATTTTTCCAATTCACTTTTTTTTTCTACATGTACATACAATTTACTTTATTTGTCCCATTGAAAATAAAAAATTCTCAATTGAAAGGGTAGAGGACCATGTCTCAGAAAGAATCCATAAATGCCTGAATATTCTTATCTAACCATTTGGCCATATGGTCCACAACGGAAAATTCCACAAGAAACTATCTGTACAACATATCACATTCTGGCACGATATGTAGGATTATACATGTAGGTTGTTCTTGTACTGTTGTTTAATGTCTCACTCCAAAATCTTTCACTCATATGGAGACGTCACCAAATGCTGGTGAAAGGTTTAAAATTTTGGCCTATGCTCGGCACTTACACCCATTATACATGTACCTGTTGGTTTATTGTTTATTGTTGTTTAAAGTCCCACTCAAGAATATTTCACTCATATGGAGACGTCACCAAATGCCGGTGAAGGGCTTCAAATTTTGGCCTATGCTTGGCACTTACGGCCATTGAGCAGTGAGGGTTCTTTAACGTGCCGACACCTACTGTGACAAGGGACCTCCAGTTTTTACTGTCTCATCCGAAAGACAGGAAGCCAACCTGTCGCCGGCGGGACTTCAACTCACAACCTCACGATCCAGAGTCGATCGCGCTACCAACTGAGCCAGACCGGCTCTACATGTTGGTACGTGTGATGTACATAGTACCATGCAGGATATACTGGTACCATCTCTCTCTGGTACATGTTCTTCTGTCTCCTGGTACTAATTAAATGATTTCATGTGTTTCAATGAGAATGACTGTTATACTTGAAACAAACACTTGATACAAAAGTATAAACTCCACTTCAATATCTATTCTTGGTGATATTTGAGTTTTGACAAGACTGAAAGAGCACCAGTCAGAATATAAATGGAAATGTAATTCTTTCCTATGATAGAGTTCTACAGACTCAACCCTGCCAGGTTATATGGACTTTACGACACCCAACTAAGTAACTTGTGAACACTAGTCTGTAGTTATAAGTCTCATACGAAATTTCATTAGGGGTACGAAATATCAAATAAAAAGAAGGGTGCGTTTAACAAGGATTGGTATGTCAGACCAGGTAGCTCAGTGGGTAGAGAGAGCAGTCACACAGACTGACAGAGGATTGGGTTCAAACCATATTAGTATAATAATTGGTTCGGCCTCAAAATATACTCGGCCGGACCGATAATGTTAACATTTTTGGTCCAGCCTCCGTCTAGAATTTTCGGTCCGGATAGCAGAGTATCATTATCATGGATATTAAAAACTGAATTTAATAAAATGAATTGTAACTTTGACATATCTTAATGATCAACTCCCATTTATTTTAAACGTGTTAGTTTTACCTATATTTTAGTGGTGTTTATTCAATCGAGAGGGCAGGCTCTATACAATCGCTAGTTTGATATTGTTCAGTGCATCATTTCCTTTAGGGGTGACGATATAAAGTGGGTAAAATCTCTAGAATTTATTTTCTAACACATAAATACCCCAGTTAAATGTACAATACATGAGTGTTATTACATTTCTACTGAAAATATATATACCACTTTATAATGTGATAATATATTAATAAAGTTTTCAGAGTATGGTGGGATTATCGTGGCGGGAGCATGCAAGCCTATGGCTTCCATATAACCTGTTGACAGACTGATTTCAAACTAAAACCCATTGTCTTGTTTTGTCATAGTTGCTATCACATGTTTTTATATATGAGTGGATGTTATTTTAGAATAGTTTCCAACCTTCCTTAAACATCTAGAATGTAAAATTAGGAGGCAAATCAAATTTGGTTTCATATTAAAACACCACCATATACAATTATATTAAACTATTAATTCTATTAAATAATAACAATATACAAAAACAGACCTCATTACATAAAAACATGCGATATATTTTGGGAAGTTGATAATGCTTGTAAAACCCTCAATACTTTCAGTATAGTACAGCGGTTAAATAAAGGTCTATGATGAATAACATTTCACCCTTTTTAACTATCTTTTCTTTAGAGATTTTACCCGCACCAAAAATGTTAACATTTTAAATCCGGCCTGACACATTATCTGGCCAGACTGATTCTTATACAGGGGGGGCAGAATATTATTTTTCAGTCCGGTCAGACTGATTACAGGGATTTACACGACGCAGAATGTTGCGTATATTACTCCCAAAATCGATGTCTGGACCCTCAAAAACATTACCTGTGCGTCCCCTGGGACCCTTGGAAATTATTTTGTTGTAATTCCACAATGTCACGGCTCGTTACTGTTTCAATTTGCAGTCAGTTGTAGGATTCCCCTTATTATTTATGGCAACACATGCGTTCATTACCGCGTAGAGTGGTAAACATACTAAGTGTGTGTGACAGCAGCATCTTGCACGCATTAGCACTAGATCTTGACCAGGGACATCAGAAAGTTTTAAAGTGATTCAAAAAAAAATTTTGAATCGGAAAATAGGCCCACTGATGTTGAAGAAGAATTATCGATAAACAGCACGGCTGTGGATAATGCCAAGGATTGACCGGGTAAGAAAAAAATAAAAACTAGTGGCAGTAACATCAACAACAAATTGCAAAAACATAGGGAAATTGGCATATTGTGTACCCCTGACTTAAATGTTTGCTGAGAGGGGGTATGCACTGCGATGTTTCTCTACAGATAAAGGGTACAGAGAATCCATTTACATCCTGTGATGGCTGTTCAAATTATCAAAATTCAACTCTGAGTAGACACACAGTCATATATAATCCTATTATTATTAGGGCTTTCCACTACTAGTGGAAAACCCTATTGTTATTGTCGTGTTTATTCTTATTATTATTATTATTATTATTATTTTTCCTGTCACCACGATTTAACAAAATTGGTACGTTTCACTCAAACTTTCTATACGTGTTCTTATTCGTTTTCTTCCGAGGATGTGCTGCGAACTTTTTAGGTCAGCCATGATGGGCCCTATAGGGGCCCGCCCTGTCTTCGTGATTTTATCATGAAGTCTCAATTTGCAGAAATTATTCGTGCGATTTCGTTGTGCATTGAGATTTAGATTCTCCTCACTGAGACGAGGATGCATAGTCGACTTCATTTTTGCATATCTCTTAAGGGTTCCGAGATATTCGCATTGAAAATTCGCCGAAAATCACAAACTTTTTACTTCGTCCGAATTTCGAAAAACAAAGTTCATTTTTGGGCATTTTTGTCACGTTTTGTGCTGAAAAAATGTCTTATTTTTTTCCTACGTCAAATTTTTGACATTGACGTAAATTTCAAATCCGACGTTTTTGACGTTTTTTCGAACGTTTTGAATTCTTTTTCACACAATACGTTGAGAAAGTACGTCTTTTATCTCTGTAATGTGTCAAACTGAATTTTCTATTTGGTACTTTAGAATTCTGACCCAAAATGTGCTTTTTCGGTCCTTAGCACATATCTCGTGCACTCTTCTTTCGAATTTCGAATTTTTCGTATCACATGTTACGCATACTTAGTTATTATGAAAACATTTAAAATACTTCAATTCAAATTGATGATTTTGAAGAAATTGTAAGTAAAACGTTGCAGGCCTGTGCATCGATTTTCGTTACGTGTGCTACGGTTGTTCACGTCATTTTGAATCAGTTCATTTGAAACTCTCAGTAACGATTGACAAAGCAAACGTGCATCGCTGTATAGTTTTTGGAATGTTTTTGAAAAAAAATAAAGGGACTACGACATCCGAACCCAATTTTTGTTTTTCTGTAATTACGTCATAACGTCTGACGCAAAACGTCAATTTTTTTACCAACTGATAGAGAAAGTGACGGGTCATCATATCAATCGATCAAAAGTTTCGTAAAGACAACACACTTTCAAAAATTAAGGATTTGTATAAACTGGTAAGAATAGTGAAATTTTGCTGAGTCATGTCTAAATTATCAATAAAAACCGTATACGATTGAACAAGACTCGTCGGGCGGAAACTCTGTTATGTTAAATGTAGTATTTTTCTTTATTTAATATCTCGTGTACTAAAACTCTTTGGATAACTATATGTATGAGATTCCTGTAGGGAATTAAACTAAGATATTTTACAGAATTAGTTACTGAATCTTCGGCACGTGTTGGTTCAAAAAATAATTACGAGTCCCAATTAGAATTCGTGTATAGTGTGTTAGAGTACATATAGGAGAGAGAAAACTCGTCTTTTTCGAACAATAAAAACAGTACATGAAAGTATTTCTGAATTTATCATATAAAACGTTAAAGTTGTTCTTAAAACCTTAATCCTTAAAAGTTGTCGTAGAGGGACCGTCTCAAAAACTCAGTGTATGGACACCCATTCGTGTTATATTGCCATTAGTTATCATCATATATTTCCTCTCATTTTAATTACATCTGTTCTAACATTGTTATATACCCCGCAAACAGATTTGGGGGTATATAGGAATCACATTGTCCGTCTGTCTGTCCGTCTGTCTGTCTAGTTAAGAAGTTTTGAAAAGTGAATTTATCTTTAAGTTTAAGTGCTACCTTCGTCAAAAAAGTTGGGGCGGGGGTACATAGGCGTCGGAGCCGGGGGCGGGCTAGGGGGGGGGGGGGGCTTAGCCCCCCCCACTTTTTTTGCAAAGATCGGCATAGATGTTGAAAATTGGGGCTTAAAGTCGGTTTAGCCCCCACTGCCGGCGCGTGTGTGTAAAGAAAATATACATAAAGTTTCAATTTAATCGAGCAAAAGTTCCCTACGCATAGACCCAGGAGCCAAGGAGCTATCCCCATTAAGCATGTTGATGTGTTTGGATGCAGTAAAATATATCTACGGGTTTCCGAATTTCAAAAGTAGAGGGACCGTCTCAAAAACTCGTAGTAGTAATTTTCTTTTTTTAGTAAACAAACAAAAATAGTATAGGAAATATTATAACAGCTATGTCGGGAATTATGCAAAGAAAATATACATAAAGTTTCAATTTAATCGAGCAAAAGTTCCCTACGCATAGACCCAGGAGCCAAGGAGCTATCCCCATTAAGCATGTTGATGTGTTTGGATGCAGTAAAATATATCTACGGGTTTCCGAATTTCAAAAGTAGAGGGACCGTCTCAAAAACTCGTAGTAGTAATTTTCTTTTTTAATAAACAACACAAAAATAGTATAGGAAATATTATAACAGCTATGTCGGGAATTATGCAAAGAAAATATACATAAACTTTCAATTTAATCAATTTTTATACACTGACTAAAAGACAGACACACTTACGGAAAAAATAATAAACGCACGCACACATTTATAGGACTATAAATAGTACCGATTTTCCCCGACACAAACAAACATACATAATTTACAAATGAAAACAGAGACACATACATACATAATTTACATATGAAGACACAGAGACAAGCGGACTGACTAACGGACAGACATATTGACAGACACACAGACCGAAAAACACGCAAATATACTCATTAAGAATTGTTTCCGACATGAACAAACAAACATATATTTACAATTCGGACTGACGGGTAGACAGTACTAATGCTTACTAAGTATAGAGGCTAGCCCTCCCCGAGAACCAAACCGATATGTATTAGAGCGGGTAGACAATGTGACGGGCTTATAGTAAAAACACATACGCCCCTTATACACAAAAGAGATTATCGATTTTTTTAATTATTATTATTCACGCATACGGAAAACAAATATCGGCCGTCAAACGGCTTTTTATCTATTCGCCTCAAATTCATACGCAGAGAGAGAGAGAGAGAGAGAGAGAGAGAGAGAGAGAGAGAGAGAGCAGTAGCGGATTTATGAGGGCGAAAGGGGTGTATGCCCTTGAATGCTAAAATAAAGAGTAAAAGTTTTGTAATAAAGAAAAATGTGTAAAACTATTTTAAGAAAATGCGTAGAATTAATAGAAAGAAGAATTAGTCACAGACCGAAAAAACACGCAAATATACTCATTAAGAATTGTTTCCGACATGAACAAACAAACATATATTTACAATTCGGACTGACGGGTAGACAGTACTAATGCTTACTAAGTATAGAGGCTAGCCCTCCCCGAGAACCAAACCGATATGTATTAGAGCGGGTAGACAATGTGACGGGCTTATAGTAAAAACACATACGCCCCTATACACAAAAGAGATTATCGATTTTTTTAATTATTATTATTCACGCATACGGAAAACAAATATCGGCCGTCAAACGGCTTTTTATCTATTCGCCTCAAATTCATACGCAGAGAGAGAGAGAGAGAGAGAGAGAGAGAGAGAGAGAGAGAGAGAGAGAGAGAGAGAGAGAGAGAGAGAGAGAGAGAGAGTTTGGTAGTTTTATCATATATGCCAGACATATGATTATGATTTCGGAAAACAATAAATAGGAGTTAAAAGGCATCGTTAATCAAAGGGGTGTTTCGTCCCTACATCCATTTTGTACAAGATGTTTCGGATTTCGCATTTATCACCTCAGCGAAACATTTCTGTATTTTATGTATAAAAAGTCTTCTATTCATATCAGCGATGAATAACACTTGTTAAGCTTTATATAACGCTGATAATATATACTTCACTGAAATAAAACGAAGCTCCTCCACTTTCCAACTATCTAAATGTCATGTTAATTTCAATAAAATAAGTCTTTGTTAAAAATCTTGAGATATTTCATTTCTCAACAAAACAAAATTGGTTTCTTTTTGAATTCAAATCGTTCTGGAAAGCCCATCGTATTCGTATTCGATACGAATTCTAGTTATTATTATTTTTATATTTTATATATAATTTAATAATAAATATTTTGAAATACAACATAGCTTGATTACATGGACTCCCATTTCACCTGTGTGTACTCCTGGTCTCCAAAGTTGGCAGTTCAAAGGACTCTTAAATTTGAAATGCTATGTAAATCCCTGAGATTATTATGCGACACTGTACACTTTATTTTCATCACCTGAGAGTTCAGGAAATGGTGGTGGTGTACATGATTAAATAATTTTCATGCTAAAGTCCAGGACAGTTGGCTAAAAGAGTTTTGGAGATTACATACACAACTAAGTCAACTTTCCTTGACTCCTTTGAATATAATTTTTCAGTTTACAAATCAGTTTAAGTTTGTGTGAATAGCCACTATCATAAATATGCCTACACACTGACACAGAAATCTAAACTAACAGTCTATTCTGTTCTCCACCCCCACCCCCCACCCACCCCCGGTCTTGACTCTGCATGCCAAATTAATTCTCGGTCCCAAATTTTTACGAAAGCATACACACAAATGTCAAAGGTCTTATATATATATATATATATATATATATATATATATATATATATATATATATATATATTATATATACCATGAACATGCCCACAGAGAAATCCAGTACATAAAATGTGTATATAGTCTCAAAACAGCATATGATTTAGTAGTTTTACCCTCCATTTCGACCTTTTTGTGGTACATTCCAGTACATTTCGGTATTTACCTTTACCCAGAAATCTCCATCAACTTCAGGAAATTTTCTATCTTGCTCCCCAGCCCCCGGGTCTTGACTCAAATGCATTTCCCACTGACTTTATTCTCAGACCCCTCCCCCCAATTCACACTTGAAGTAGATGCCCACAATTGAGCAGGTTGAATTTCAAATAACTCAGGTAAACAGATACAGGTAAATATTTCATTGTAGAATTTGTACCGAGGTTTGACACGGACCATTTACTTCCTACTTGAATGAAAACTTACCATTTTGTCGCTATGTGAAAAGCTGTTGATAAACACGAGTGAGGAATATATTTGTCAACTATTTCTACATCTTAGAATATTTTTTTTCTTTTTTCGATCTAGTTAAACAATAAGTAATTAAAAATTATTATCAGAACACTTCTTAGTTTACGTTTTACCGGAAGCTCAGCTGTTGATCGTAACACGCATGGGCATTCAATTGCTAACAAATGGCATGACGTCACTCTCTACAGGTGCGTGGGGGGGGGGGGGGGGGGGGACTTCTCAAGGCGGTTGATTGACGTAAGAATTACCGTACAACGAAAAAAAAATCAGTCTATCTAAATCTTAGTTTTGCCAGGAATATCCTTGCGAAATATGAATGTGGCGGATCTAGTATCATTATTCATAGCAATCTATAGGACTATGTGTACACACCCCAAAAGAAACTAATTAAGCGACTCTGTGTGGATTGGAATGCATGCATACAAATCACATCAAATGAGAATTTATTTTAGGTTTATACAGGAATCATATAATGACAAAAAATGTATCACATTGACATGACACATACACGTATAGGCCCGAAGTCACCAAATTAACCCAATTAACTTTCATAACTCATGTTGTAAATTTTGAAATTTTGTCATGTACGTTGTAAATTGTGTAGGCCTATAAATTTACACCCATCTAGTAAATTCAAAATTTACAACATGACACAGTTAACAAGCTCAACAGTTTTATTTCATCATTTTTACTTCTGTAAAATCTGAGCTGGGAATTTGACTGAATATGAAACATATGTATCATTTATTTATACATGTTTTCTTTCACATCAAAAACATTAGGTAAAACCAGCGATATATAAAATCTACTTATATACCGCTGATAAAATTTATGACTTTCCCATTAAAAAGGAGAAAAATACCTTGAGAATATGGTACTCAGACATTCCCAAGCTATTTTCTAAAATCTTCTTTAAATGAGCGATAATTTTCATCATTATCAAAAATTGTTGCAATAAATCATGATACAATGATGTCCGCTTACAGCATAAATCCTGTACTTTTTCATCTTAAAAAATACGTTATAAAAAAATAAAGTTGATATTCAGCATTGGGTAAATTTGGTGACTGAAAAAAATATACTGGGGGAGGGGGCACATGCCCGGTCTCTCTGGAGACCTGGACCCGAAGTCACCAAATTTACTCAATACTCAAGCTCAACTTATTATTTTATTATTGTGGCTACATAGTCTCTCATAAAACTTCGAATTTGAGTAAATAGGAAACATATTATAATTTTACATTAGTCACATATAAATTTTTGCGTCACACTTATGGTGTTCCTGTAAAAAAAAAAAGAATATATACGTTGAGTACGTTACTCAAAATTTGAGTACGTACTCAAAATAATTTTTAATATTTTGGAAGTTTTCTTCAAATGAGCAATAATCTTTCACAATTATTCACAATTGTATGTCATCAAGATACCAACATGTCCACTTACAGAATAATTATTTTTGCTTGTTTTTGCCTTGAAATCATGAAAAGTTAGTTGAGGTTGAGTATTGAGTAAATTTGGAGACCCTGCTGTCCTATAGGGGCCTACTGATAAACACTAGTAGCTGATTTCCGCAAACCCAACTTGGTAACACCGGTCTAGAAGAAATCGTATAAAATTGTGTAAACATAAACATAAAGTCAACGAGGTTAATCAATAGAGATATGCAGTGTTTGGACACTCATTCAGAACCTATACGAACAAATACATACATATTGTTGGTTATCAACCTGTCAGATGTCATCAATATATATCATGATCGGGGAAATTAATTATCAGTGAAACTTCCTCGGCCTTGGTAAGTCATGTAATCATTATTCCTGTGCCCGTTTTCCCTCATTGACCTGTAGTCTATTGAGTAGTTTAATGAGGATATGGTGCACGCTGTTCTCTCTCTCTCTCTCTCTCTCTCTCTCTCTCTCTCTCTCTCTCTCTCTCTCTCTCTCTCTCTCTCTCTCTCTCTCTCACACGTGCGCGCGCAACGGCGTAAGTAACGTCTAAAATGAGTTTCACTAATTAAGTTGGTTGGTTGTATTGTTATATAACGTCTCACTCAAGAATCTTTCACTCATATGGAGACTTCACCAAATGCCGGTGAAGGGCTTCAAATTTTAACCTATGCTCGGCACTAACGGCCAGTGAGGTTTTGTTAACGTGTCGACACCTACTGTGACACGGGACCTTGGTTTTTATTGTCTCTTCCGAAGGACAAGAGTTTCACTAAAGGTCGTATCTTTTTTCTATGTATAAACTTGCATCCCGAGTCTACGTCTTTTTCAAAGTACTATTAATCATCCACACGTCACTACGAGCATGTTAACGTGTAAGCATAGTATTAAGTTTACGACCTAGAAAAACTGAAAGTACGCACACGTAAATAGAATTAACGTGTAAACATAGGATTAAGTTTACGACCAAGTAAAACTGAATCTAAACACACGTAAATAAAATTAACGTGTAAACATAGTATTAAGTTTAAGACCCAGTAAAACTGGACTAAACACACGTAAATAAAATTAACGTGTAAACATAGTATTAAGTTTACGACCTAGTAAAACTGAAACTACGCGCATGTAAATAAAATTAACGTGTAAACATAGTATTAAGTTTACAACCTAGTAAAACTGAAACTATGCACACGTAAATAAAATTAACGTGTAAACATAGTATTAAGTTTACGACCAAGTAAAATTGAAACTAAACACACGTAAATAAAATTAACGTGTAAACATAGGATTGAGTTTACGACCAAGTAAAACTGAAACTAAACACACGTAAATAAAATTAACATGTAAACATAGTATTAAGTTTACGACCTAGTAAAACTGAAACCGTGCACACGTAAATAAAATCGTAACTTGAGTTACGTCTACGTTTTGCGGTCAAAGTTAGATCTTTAGTGAAACTGGTCTCATATAAGAAAATTGATATGTAAACCTGCTAATTCTGGTTGAAAGTTTTACAAGATTAACAAAGTATTTCAAAATTAATTTATGACCTTAATATCATATCCAGTTTTCATTTTGATAAACATTTAAAATATATTTTATAGAGAATTTTTTTTTAAAAAATAATAATAATAATAATAGAAAGAACATTCAAGAAAATCAAACAGGAAAATTATCAGTCTATAGCATATGAATAACACTCGAAAATTTTGACATTCAACCATATTGGACTTTTTCGTGCAATATTATCTCCGAAAACTTTTACCGGATTTTTTCAGACATACACTGTGTAAATTCCGAATATTTGCACGTGACCTTGATATCGAAAAAGGTAGATACACAAATGTCGTAAGAAGAGTACGTGTTTGTAAACAAATGTATTTTAAATGAACTAGTACTAGACGACGAATTTCATTTTATTTTAGTCTGTCCCATGTATAAAGAACTAAGATCATTATATATTAAAAGATACTATTATCAGATACCATCTATGTTTCAGTTAGTTCAATTGCTTTCAACTAAGAACAAGAAGGCATTGTATAATTAATCAAAATGTTTTGTTATAGTCTTGAAATTAAGATCTATATAAATTTGTCTACACCGCCATCTTAATACTCCACTCATTTGTACCTATTACTGTATGTATATTGTATGTATATATGTTGACTGATGTATTTTGTATTGTGTGTTCATATGCTGATTAGTCGTAAGACTAAAAGCAAAAGAAACTATACCATACCATAGGCATCGGAACCGGGGGAGGGCTAGGGGGGGGGGGGGCTTAGCCCCCGCCCACTTTTTTTTTTGCAAAGATAGACATAGGTGTTGAAAATTGGGGCTTAGCCCCCCCCCCTCAGTTTCAATTTGCTTCCGACGCCTATGCATACCATACCATTCTATTTCAAAAGTGCTCAGTTCCGTAATTAGTGCTCCACGATTATGTATTGAAACTGACAGTTCAACAGTTCATACTGTAAGCCTATCTCATTGCAAGAGGAAATAGATGTTGTTATTCGAATAATCAAGTGTCCAAATCTCATAGAGGACGAGGAATAATTATGATTACTTACATGTGCTGAATATGAATGTATTAATAGATTGAAATATTCATCTTGTTATATTACATCTTTAAGTGTGTCTGATTTAATGAATCCCGGTCAGGAGTTAGGATATAATCACAGACATTAGTCTGCATATCAAAGCCTTTTCAACGTATAAAACAAAATTAATGTTATACATTAATTAATGTAATTAATTATTATTGTGGACAATGTTTTGATGAACAATTCTAGTCATGTACAAATGAAATACATGTACAGTGAAAGATATTTCTACGTCATGTTTGGTTGGCTAAACGCCTATGGAATGAACTGGATTTTAAAAATATGGATGGACAAGCGAAAAATAATGACGAACGTTCGGCTTTTTACGTAGTGTACCAACATAATCGTGTAGACCATGGCTATTTAAACCTATATACTAAGCTATGTCTCATTGTCATCTGGAATTCTATCCAGCTTCCGCAGTATCAGCACCAAAACAAGGACGGGATATCCGGGTTACATGAATACAAACTAGACGGCAAGTGAGTATAACACCAGAGACTCCGCAGATATCGACAGATGGCAGCACAGAAATAATAAATGTATACAGTGAAACCTGTATATAGGGGCCACCCAAGGGACCGGAAAATATTTACCTTTATGTGCAGGTGACCCTTATACACAGGTTCAATTTAGTTGAAGTATGCAGTCAAGGGACTTGAAAAAACTGGCCTTTATAAACAGGTAATCCTTATATAGAGGTGGCCCCATACAGCAGGTTTTACTGTACAGTAATTTTAAATCAGACCTCCTGACCCCCGTCTCACTGAAAGAGGTCTGATTAGCTAGGTGAAATCTCAAATGAGGGCCTGGTTACTTATTTGGTATTTTCAATGAATAATAGTGATAAAAGATCTAACGTACTTACTTATATCAAAAAGATCAGTCTTTTGAAGAATCATTTGTTAATCGGAATAAAATGGATAGATTTATATTTTTGATGTACGAAAGTGCTTTACAACCTCTTTTAGGGAAAATAGTACATGATATGTATGAATTGTATTTTATATTTACAGAGTCTCATAAGTCAAAATTGGCTGGATACTAGCTATACCCAAAAACTTCTAGTACAAGGAAATTACAGTGTACTATTACATGTAATTTGCCAAGGGAGATAACTGAACTTTTATCTTGTGAATCGGTGATGTTGAGATTTTCAGATAAAATGAAAATAATTAGAAGGGTTTGGGATCCCCAGCCGTTAACGCACCTGCTAATAGTATTGGCATGTAATTTATTATATGCTAATTTTTAAATTGAACAATATCAATTAAAAATACCACATGACTTTTGCAGTCGTTGTGCTAACTTTTAAATTAAATTAAAAGTGAGCAAATAACATATTGAATTTCAAACGTGTATAATTATGTGAAGCGGATATATCAATATATCTTGATGTTTTTAAAGTCACGTTTTGATTTACCGGGGTTTCTGCTCTATGACGTAGATTGAGGTTAAAAGGTTACAAGTTGTGCAGTTTGATTCTTTCGTCGGGTTGTAATACTAATGTATTGTTCTGTATCGGTGATATCATCATGCGAGTTAAATTATGCGCATTTTGTATTGCAGATTGGTCTGCCAAGACAAATTGTCACATCCGGGTTCTACCAGAATCCAAAACAAGACTCTTCTATTTCCCCCCAAAATGGGGTGTACAGGTAAAACATTGTCTTGAAATGATTCCACGCATTACTGAAGCTCTAATATTTCTTTGCCGACAAGTGGCCCGTCACCCCTGTCATCATCTAATTTAGACTCGTTGTGTTTGTAGACCGATATGCCCATTTATTTTGGTAGACATATATAGGCCATATACAGATATGAGAGGACAAGATATATACGGTGTGAAAACTTGCGTCTAATTCTGATGTGAATATCGTGTGGTTATTAACAAGTACTTCAATCAGTTAGTTTTCGGCCATCTTCTTTCCTGGTTTAGATGCAGGCAACTGAAACAGTAAACTTACCGCAGACATATTGATTCACTCCTTCCTCCGCTGTACTTTTTGTTGAATTCCCAATTTACTAACTATTTAGAGACTCGCTTTAATCATCAAAAAAACGTCCCTTGTTGTTGTTTATTCATAGTTCAGATACATAGTGTACATAATTTCTCTGTATATGTAAATCCTTCTGTTATGGGGTTAACCATTTCATTTCCGACGGCCTACGTTGATGCGGAAATAATGAGTAAATGAAACTAAGCGTCTTCCCGATGACAAAGGGAGAGAGATTGGCGTATCAACAACGGTACAAACATAACGTGGTTGGTACACAAAATGCATTAGATTTGATATAAATAGTCGAGGAAGTAATAAAACCTCTGTAGAAACGTATAGTCAGGGCATGAAATCATATTTTACACTAACTTTTACGGCGGTGAAGTCGAACCTTTCTCTGTCGAATAATACAGATAATTTTGGACCCTATTTTTTACACGCAACTATTTACAACTATTTACAACCACTCTGTCTGGGCCGTTGTCACTGTTGGCATTTAACCGACTTTAATGTTGGGTAAATGCACTGTCCTGCTTACCTCTTAGGGGACGGGGGTGGGGGGGGGGGGGGCTGGCATATTTTGGAAATAAATATTCTGGCCTTGAAAATAAATATTCTGTCCTCGACAAGCAAGAAAATAAATAATCTGACCTTAACTGGTGCCAAAGTTGTGGTGAAAATTAATTAATGTTTAAAATTTTTCGACTCGATTCGCTAGCCACATTTCATTCTTCAACTTTATTGGCTCGCTGTGCTCGCCATTTTTGTGTGGAGGATACTCTCTAATGTATGTCAACAAGTAGATACGATTGCTCTAGTCAGTATAATTTTAATGTTATGCTTTATTACCTAAAAGTAAAGCTCGTCGGAGTCAAGAAATGGTTCATAAGACTCCATCCCGCCAGGTTATATGGATTTTCTATATGTAGAGTAAATTAAAATAAACTCAAAAGCCCAGAATTTGCCAAAAAATATTAAAACCTCTATACAGTGGAACCACAGAACCACCCTAAGAACACCTCACTTAGAAGATCACTTCACTATTAAGACCATGAAATTCCAGTCTCGTAACCAATGTTGAATCAGTACAGAACCTTACTTAAGACCACCTGACTGATCAGAACACTTTAAGTCAGAAAGGTGGTCTTAATGGCGAGGTTTTGCTGTATTTTTAAATAAGAAGTTGGAAAATTAATAAAATAAATTACCAAAATTCCTTCGATCTAACTTCAAATCATAGATCCGCTCTGAATTTGTCTATATATTTTGAATTTCGTGGCTTTTGACTACGCTTAGTTCTATTTCAGTTTACATTGTTATGTACCTCTAAAGTGTTTGCTCTACATATCAGTAAATAAAATTTGATTTGCGTATTCTAAGTACCTATGTATGAATATGAACAAAATTTGCAATATATCAAAATGTATTTGATTGTCCCTACATTGTGTTATTATCAGCTAGTTATATAAAAATTTAATCATCAATGATATCCAAATTCTTTACACTGGATGAACGCACCATTCACGCATACATGTACAGCATCTGGTCATCCCCCCCCACTCCGAGGAAAACTTTACACCCCCTCATTGAAAATTCCTGGATCCACCCCTGTAACTGAGACCAACAAAGTTTGGTTGGAGACATAGTTTAATGTCTGTCTCCATTCATTTGTGCGTGTTTGTACACTTACCAAATACATTTTGTGTACTAGAATTTGAATTATGAATAGTGTTTTACGCCACGCTCAACAATTTTTCTGTTATATGGTGGTGGCCAGTTTTTATTAGTAGAGGAGAAAACTCGTTAACAATGTACCTAGAAGAGACCACCAGACTTCCGCAAGTAAACTGGCAAACTTTCCCACAAATATCAGTTTAGTTTCCAGTGTGGTTTGCACCTGCGTTGATCAGAAGTGGAAAACTTTATGGTTCAAAGCCCAATGCTTTAACCACTTGTTCACAGAGGCCCCACAAATACCAATTAAGTCTTCCAAATTATTGAATTGGGACAGCGTGTTAACTGTTACCTTTCTATGGATTCCTTATCACAATCTGTCCTCTGAATAATCCAGTGTGCAGTGAGATTTGTATTTTATTTACACGTTTGAATAATATATACTTATGTTGCCCCCTGAACCTCAACTCCCCATTTGAAAATTTTTTAGATCCGCCATTGCAATATATTATATTTCTGACCACATGACAATAGCGAAAAAATGAAGAAAATAGATAATCTTCCCTGATCTGCTTGAAAATAAATATTCTGTCCTTCGATGGTATGAAAATAAATAATCTGACTCGACAAAATTTGCCAGCCCCCCCCCCCCCCCCCCGAATCAATTGGTCGTTCTCTTACAGATATTCTGACGTCGACCAACCCGGGGAGAAGAGGACTCAAAACCGGCTAACGCCACCACCAGATCCACCGCTCATGCCTACTCCGTAGGGGCGAGCACATGTAACAAATTCAATCATGGATGCACAGGGGTAGCTCCGGCGTGTGGCAAGGGCTTTGAGTAGTCACGCCGCACGTTAAAGCGATATAAGCTGCCACGATGATTCTTTTTGTCCCCTGACATATAGTCGAAAATATGATAAAATGTGTGATCAAATACATTATCAAATACGTAAAACGTTGTAAAAGATATTCTTTTCGAAGTTATTTGTTTTATTAGAATTTAAGTTTTCCCGTACCTTATAAAAATCCAGCTGTATTTCCGTATGCAATGACCTTTCAGATAAACTCTTTCGCCATATCAAATGTACTTCGTAATTCGGTCAGGAGATCTCTGTCCTTTACGCGCTCGGACTATGTTAAAGTCGGCCGATTTTATGTGTTTTATATTCATTTTTAAAATACAGGATGTGATTTTTTTTTTTTTTGGAACGTGCATATTTGCTTTTCAACGCTGTTTTAAATAACTGAAGAAAATCGGATGAATTTATGAATAAATATATCTGGCCAATAAAAGAAATTTTTTCCGATCTTTAATATTACCCTGAATGCTGATATTGACAAAATCAAAACAATATAACTGTGAAAAGTATACCTTACCTCACGTTTTACAATCGTGCCGCCATGTTCGGTGGGCAGTTCAGGATCATATGTGCCCAAGAATGATAAAGCCGAGATGCGATGGGACAGATTAAAAATGGGTCGAGATCACCCGATATACCCGGCACGTGGACAATTCTGAAATGAATGTTTTTGAAACGACGAAAAAGACAAACTTTGCCTGATTTAGATATGAAATGACGATGTACGAAAATAAAATAACTGATATTACGGGTTACGTTTGGCAAGATTGTTGCAATTTTACACATGCATTCGTTATTCTAACCACCAGACGGTCTCTTTGGAATATATATGAGATAGAATATTACATAAAATGGGCATGTAATTTTTACCTACGACAGCTCATATCACTTTAAATCAACTCTGACTGACTGACTTCTCAACTTAACGAATTACTCGAACTTTTACATGCCCTCGCCAAATCGTTTGCAATGGGACCACCATTAACTAATTCAATTACATGTAAATTTATATTCTGGATTCACAATATTTGAGTCTACAACTGGTCTGTACTTCTTTGTTTTTCTGGTGAAAAAATATGATAATGAATGCAAGAATAGACACGTAGAGTTTAATCGGGTTCGGTATACGATTACTTTGCTTACACATGTGAACTACGGGAGATAACTCTACACCGACGAAAGCAATGTCCCGACGAAAATTTGCGTAAAGCTTAAGCAGTAGCTGAATTAAAGGGTAAAATCTCGTTCTACTTCATGAACAATTTTCTCTTAGAAGTGCTGATTGAAGCACAAATTCAGTGTTAGAAAAAGTAGTTTGTCAATAAGATAATGACTAACAATACACACAATGATTCCTACACAAACGGTTCAGTGACACACGTGCATTGTCCTGCAATTTCAGAATAGAATCTACACAGAAAATTACCTTTCATACAAGATTCAGTTCATTTTAATCCAAAGACAGTCATGCAGAAACACCAGTTAAAATGCTGTTTAAGTATATTTGATAAAGACAAAATAAGCAAACTTTTGTCTATTTGTTTGACCTTTGCATAATAGTCTCTCTTGACAAGTCTTGATTGATTTCTTGTCATGTCTTACTAAAACAGTAATATGAACTAGGACAATGCCTTGAAAGGGAATGCAGCTCCTTTTTTATACAAATGCTGGAAAAAGCATTTGTTGGGAGTGTATTCACTCTCACAGCAACACCTGTCTGGCTAAATGATGTCACAGTTTAATTGTAACATCAAATATTTAGAACATATTGGCACTTCAGCAAAATATAACCATAGAAAATCTCAGAAACGTTCAATTTGAATAGAATAATTGATGGAGTGTCAGATTGAAATGGTGGCCATCTTGGCTGGAGAATTATTTGAGGCTCTACAGTGTACAGCTTCTGACACAATCCTGTCACTTTTCTATGTTATGTACACATGTTGTCTATGAGTTTGTTTTGCAAACGGGCCTTTGGCCCTTACGAGCTGCGCTCTCTAATAATATGAAATAAGGGAATGCCTTGAAATCGAGCACATCTTCTTGTTTTACATATGCGAGAATTAGCATTCATCAGAAATCTATATCCGATCTCAAAAGAACAACACTTGTCCCACAAAATGACATCACAGATTAATTATGGCGTTGAATATTTAGAGAAGGTAGTAATCCCTTTGGAGATTCTGTCTTGTTGCCCTACCAGTATCTGATGATGTACACCTGCTTTCCATGAAAATAGATGACTGTATCCATTTTTTTTGTGCTGTCCAAAACTGGGGCCTGTACTTTTCCAACTGGGAAATATCTAATATTTCAGCTTTTAATATTAGAAATATATATCTCAAGATAATTTCTCAGATATTTTAATCTTTAATTTATTCAAATTTACAAAGCTTGCAGCCTTATATTGGACCTGCAATGACACGCATTCATCTAGGAAAAAACCCTGGAATTTGTTGGCTGTCAGTTCTAATTTAAAAGGGCTGTATACATATACATTGTATATACATCACTGTCATCATATTAATGAGATGTTTTTCTTTTATCATTTCAGATGAGGGGTTTACCTATAGCTAAAAGGCTGGTATGTCGAATGGCTTACCATGGCTGTACAAACAGACCCTTTTTTCACATTGTCATTCAGTATGAGAGGATGCCTAGAAATGGCAAGATAAAGGAGCAGGTCGGAGTATATGATCCTATGTTGAACTCCAACAATGAAAAGGTTCTCGCCATAAATTTGGACAGAATAAGATATCATATTCAAAATGGCACCAAGTTTTCTAAGCCAGTCTTACAGTTGTTAGGTATGTGACATTTTATCTTTTTTTTTACCTGCAGTCATATATACAGTCAGTTTTAGAGTTACAGTACCATATTCAACCCAATGAGCACCCTCCCCTATAATTCAGTTTTATCACCCCCCCTTTTTTTACACACATTTGGTATCTTTTCTAGTCAGTTGATGAGGTTATGTGAACCTGAAAAACGTAACTAACAGTTTATCTCAAGCCCATAGCAACAGAAAAATGTTGATAGGTGTCCTCTATAATAACAATAACAACTTTCCCTTTGTGCCTTATGAAAAATTTAATTTTTTGCATCAATTTGACTATCAATTGGTCCCTATTAGCACCCACATCTTTTTTCTATTTTGGTAGTGTCCTGGACCCAGTTGCACAATACATTGTTAAATTTAACCAAAGGTTAGCCTATAGATTTAGTATTGGTTAACTCCAAGTTAAATTCAACAAAATATAGTGCAACCCGGTTCTGGACACTTGTTGGGTCATATACAGTGTATGTATATATATTCTGGTAACTACCGAGATGCTCATGAGAGGAATCAGGATTGACAAACCCTTTAACTCGAAGATCCGTTTATCTCGAATTTTTTGCTTGGTCCTGTCGACTACAAGATAATGAGGTTTGACTGTAGCTACCTACCTTGCCCATTGTGGAAGGCTAATTGTCTGAGAACCAGAATATTTTTTTTTACATGGCTTAATTTATAACAATGGAAGAAAGATCTTTTGTTATGATTCTGTCACATTCATTAACTCATTCACCTCTAAAGACACATTTTGGACTGGTCTGAGCTATTGATTTACAGAAGAGTCCATTGTTTTTCAGGAGGATAATGAGTTAAATCCTCATCAGCAAGATTAACATGGGGCTCAGCAAAGCAATCTTAAAAAAAATACCTGTCCTGTAGAGCAAGTAGTCGGTTAATCTATCTGTCCAAATGTAAAAGTCACTTGTCAAGGTGCTAAATGTATCATATGCTTGTTTGTTTTTCAATAACAAATTTTATGACTCAGGGAAATACACCCTGTACATTGAAATACAAATATATAAACATTGAAACTGAACTTTTTAGGGGGGACAGACATTGGAAGCAAATGCCATTATCACAAGGGTGGTTGGTGGGTTGATGGAACCGGGGTAAAGACCTCTGGGGTTCCGCAAGAAGTAAAAGTATAAGTATAAAGCTTATCACTGTTTACCTGGATCCCCCCCTATGTTTAATTTTTGTTATTTTTGCCCTTAGATGAGAGGGCAATTTTAAAGTGTACATATTTCATGTATGTACTTGACTATGACAATTTAGGGGATCTCCATGACCGAGGGGTTAGACCATCGTACTTCGAAGCGTGAAGTCTCTCACCTCTTGTCAGCACAAGATCGAGTCCAGCTGGAAGCTAACCTAATTTTGTGGGAAAGTTTGCCTCCATCAAAATGGCCCCTACCATATAACTGAAAAATCGTTGAGCGCAGCATAAAACACCAACAAAATAAACATCCTAAAATAATTTAGGATGATTTAAAGATGAGATGAAAATGATTTCTGTCACGAAAGTGAGAAAATAATTGAGGGCGAAAAATTTTAAGGGCACTCAAAATGTAAAAGATCACTCATGATTTTATACATTTTTTATACATTTTTTTTTTCAGGTGTTGTAGGTTTTTTGCCATTTCATCCCACAACAATGCTGAAAGTTCACAGAGAGAATAATAAATTATTAGAAGAAAGCAACAAATCAGAGTCTGACATTACAGAATCCAAGGAAAGTGCTGCCAGCTAGTGCTCCTGTTGATGTTTCTGTGTGTATGTGTATGTGTGAATGTAGGATTATAAAGAATACAGTGGAACCTCGCCTAAAGATCACCTCGCTCAAGAGACCACCTCACAATTACGATCATAACTATTCAGTCTGTTGTGAATTTCTGAATGAATGTATTTGAGTCAGTCGGGTAGGTGGTCTTATTTGTGAGGTTCTACTGTATTGAGCCTTTAAATGGATTTACTCCTGTCAGTATCAAGGATCAAGAGGTCATCAAGATCTACTGGTGTGACATGTTAGTGTGTTTGTTTCTTTGACAGCAAAAGCCAAAGCTAACGAGTTGATGATGGAACTTTCATCCAAATTTTATCTACCCGGTAATTAGTAACATAGCAAAAAGAAAAAGAAAATGCAGAAATATCAGGAAAAACCTTGAAGTACTTGTACCGGTCAGTAAAATGTGGCTTACGTCAACTGAAAATGTAAGTGTCAGTGTGTTATCTGGGACATAGAGTATATAATTCTGAAATCGAAAATCATGTTAAAAAAAATCACCTGTACATTTGCCTCCACTGTAGAGGAGGATCTCATATTTTGCGGTATGTACTTTGTAAATAAATACTTGTAGAATGATGACTCATGTGTTTCTCTCTCAAAGTTGATGTTCTTCTTATCACGTATAGTGTAATCCATATAATCCGGTGGGGCGAGTCTCGTGAACCTTTTCTTGACCTGGACAAGTTTAAATTTTAGGTAATAAACTGTAACAGTAACAAAATTACTCTGGTTTGAGTAATCATAATTCATTCCTGCTTGCAACACAACTTACAGGTATCCAGTAAACAATAAAACATCGCCCCTTGCAGCCTGTCATTACTGAAAAGTGAGTAGAACAATCTGTATGGTAATCAAAAAGTTATGTGAATTGGACTATATACAAGCAGAGTGGTGAAATTGTTTTTGTTTTAGTGTGTTGCACCAAGAATTTTTATGCCCCCGGCCTTAAAGGTCCGCCCAGGGCATCTAGTGTTTGGATTGTTCGTCTGTCTGTTTGTCTGTCCGTAATTCCATCCGGCTTTATACATAAAAAGTGCAATGTTTCATGGTTGGGTCTTGATACAGTGACTTAACTTAGACTGTCAGTTCATCTAAGGGTTGCTCACACTTCACCAACATCACATGCCTCTGGAGATGGGGTGGGGTCAAAATGTAGGACATTGCAATATTCTAAGAGCATAGAAATTTGTTGGGACCAGGGGCATTTGTGTTTCACAAACACATCTTGTACACTTATACAGTCACTATAGTGCTGAGTATCATGGCTCATAATTGTATCATGATATATCATGCCATATGAAAAGCATATCACCATCTATGATGTATCAGGACACCTATTGACATTCTGCTGTTGCTCAATGCTGGGGGGGGGGGGGCTAGAGATGAACTGTTACTTACATTTTTCTAGTCTCATCAGCAACCGACTAGAAAAGATATGTGATTGTGTTTTAAAAATGAATAGGTAAGTAAATCTGAACTATAGCTGGAGGGACGCTTATAGAGTCATGGGCATTTATTGGGTCAAATACGGTACCTGTATTTGTGAAAGTTTCCTAGTTCACTGTGGCTTGTTAATAGACAGATTTGTTTTCATTTGCAAACTATATATATGTAGATATTGATGAAGATGTACCGAGTTTTGGTCCCTTTGGGATCATAGCCCCTTTTCATTTGCAGTCGTTATGCGGCTTCACAAGAGGATATATTCTGTCAAGTTTGGTTAAAATTGGTCCTCTAGTTCTTGAACAGAAGTCGAAAATGTATAAAAGTTAACAACTACCGGTACAGAAAAATAGATTGCAATAGGTCACTTTGAGTCTTCGGCTCAGGTGACCTAGAAATCTGTTTTTCTTCCAATTTTTAGGTTATATCAGTAAGATCTGCACTTAGCTCATGTCTCGTGGTCTTTATCTAATCACATTTCGAGCTGTGTCATTTAATATTTTCCATAGTACATTAGCTAAGCAGGTTAGATCATACCCACTTTGTACTACGTATACGTTACCACGTCGTAGTAAACTCGACTCCGTCTCGTTTAGTGTACAACGTAATGCACTGCATCGTCGTAAAACCACGAGCCGGAATCGCCAACTATGCTCTTTCCTACCCGTGGTCTCGTGCCACTGAAATCTCTCGTAGCTATAACTCGAATAATTCAAACCCGCTCCGTTTCCGATTCTCTCAGTGATCGTAGTGAACGGAATATTCGGGTTATCGTAGCTAAAGAATATTTATAAGGTGTAGGTGATGTCCAATTTATCCGATCACAGTAGTTGTGATCGGCAACGGAACTCTGTTGATCCAATACAATTCCGAAATTGTTTAAAAGCAAAGCTTTATGTAGTATGCATTTGATTAGGGTCAACAGTCAGAAATATCTGACAGAGTTATGGGACTTTTAATTCAACACGAATTACAATTTCTTAGACAGAGTTGTCGGTCCTTGCACTCTCAGTTGTTTAGGATGTGTAAAAGATTACAACTCTGTGTAAGATACTGCATGAATTACATTACTTCGGCGTAGTCATACTGTTTCTCAAACACATCTTGTTTTATATAGGCCTATAATTAATATATTCTTGGGTGACATGGGAAAATAAATTTTTTGGACCTATTTCTATGTTATTTCATGTTTTGTGGTCTTCTTAAATGTTGTTCTATGCCAAATTCAATATTTTTTCTTTCATATGGTGGTTACGAAAGGTCGCAAGTCCTAAATTCCAAGTTTTAGTCCTAAATGTCATGGAATCGACCAATCAGCGATGCGTTGCCATAGCAGTTAGTGCTAAAACTACGGATTTTGGACTTACGACCTTTCGTAAAACGGGTCCCACTTTTTAATGGTGGATAAGAATTAACCCGGTTACAATGTATCCGGGAAGTGACCACCGACTGTCCTTTGTTCATCTGCATCATTTTGTGATATAACTGGAGTTCCTTCGGCTTCCTTTTAATTCCATCCAAATATTGTATTATGTCCAGGAAGGTCTAGGGTCTCTTCGATTATGACCATGCAGTGTTCAGCAACATTTGTTAGAGTTATGGGTCTTAATTATCTATGAATGGCAAATTTCTATTGTTTAATATCGTGTTCATTGAATTTAGACATTTATCTACCAGATATATAGTGTAATCCAAATAACCTGACAGGGCGGAGTCTTGTGAACCCATTCTTGACCTGGACGAGCTTAAATCTTAGGTAATACAGTATAACATTAAAATTACACTGACTAGAGTTATCGTTCCTACTTCTTATCATACATTAAGGAGAGTATCCAATGAGGAATACAACGTTTTCCCGTGCAGCTTGCCATAACCGAAAAGTGAGTAGAATCATCCGTATGATAATCAAAAGGTTACTCCGCCCCGCCATCTTATGTGAATCGGACAATACCAGTTAGATTTAGATCTCGTTAAATAGGCCCTATCCCAAATCACTTAAAAAGGCACTATAGCCGTGCTTAACAAAAAAAAACCAAACAAACAAAACAAACAACAAAAAAAAAAACCAAACAAATCAACCCCCCCCCCAAAAAAAAACATAACATAAAATCAAATAAACAAAACAAAAACAAAACAACTAATGCCCCTCTCTGTAAAGGACCTCCATGAAGTCGCTCTTCAGGTCAGCGCAGGTCCAAGCCCCGCTGGAACTTAAGCTGACTTTTGTGATAAAATTTGCCAGTTTACTTGCGGAAGGCCGATGGTCTCTTCCCGGGTACCTTGTAACCGGGTTTTTTCTTCCAGCATTAAAAACTGACCGTTACCATATAACGGAGTGTGGCGTAAAATACTCTAATAATTTAAAATCAGAACAAGTCTCTATGGTGCCTGATTTGTGCCATCTCGATTTTTCGCCTCGAAAACTCGCTAATCAGCGGCTTTTCGCTTGGCGAGGCGAAAAGTAGCTAATTAGCGGATTTTCGGGGCAAAAGTCGAGATCGCATAAATCATTCTGTGTAATTTTGTCAAAAAAAAAAGTGGTTAGACCATCTTGTATAAGGTGGGCATGTGGAGCATTGCGCTTTAAATTACGAAGTCCCTAAACACTTTTAAGCACGGGTGAGCAAGTTGAGGAAATTATAGGAAAAAAAAGAAGAAGAAAGATTTAACCTTTAATTGGGGCCCTTCCGGAAATTAAAACATGTCGGTTTATAGATTTAATCACATAACTCCGAAACTGATCAAATATTAAATTGATTCAGACCTGTATTTCTTTATAATACAGCACCGTTGTATCTAAGTATTATCTGCCTTTATATGAGAGAGAGAGAGAGAGAGAGAGAGAGAGAGAGAGAGAGAGAGAGAGAGAGAGAGAGATCTTGTCTTTGTTACCTGTACCTCTGCATAGAGTATTGTAGTTCACAGATATGTTACAATTCTTGGGTCAAATTTCATTTGTTATAATATTTTTAAAAAGTTATTACATTATACCGATCTGCATCGTCGTAAAACCACGACGATGATCAACCTGTTTTGACTGTTTTCACAATTATTTTTATTACTAATTACGAATGTATAACAATGATAATTCTTGTCCGTTTTCATTCTAAAAATTCACCAGACTTGTCGGAATCAAATTTATATACAGTAAACTTTTAATAGCGTTGTAAATCCAGGTCTAAAATAAATGCTCAAGACGAACGTTTCTGTTGATAAGCCTTCGTCATTTGTGGAAAAAGAAGGTATGAGACAAGGCCAAATACTAAATCTAAACGTATTAACAAAAGAGTCATCACTGTAAAATGAATCTAATACTAGTATCTCATGATCTGTTTTTAGGAGTTTAGAATTTTAGATAGTGTATACATGGGAATTTTCGTCCCTGTTTAATTTTCGTCCTTAGATGACAGGACGAATTTTAAACGAAAGCTAAATCTTCAAGCTAAATATGAGATTATGGTGATTGAGGGCGAACATAAAACGGGTAGAAATGCTTTCTTTGATAAAAGGGCGAAGATTTGAATTTTTTATTTTGAATGTTGTTTTACGTCAAACTCAACAATTTTACAGTTATATAGTGGCCGCCAGTTTTTAATGGTGGAGGGAAGAACCCAATTACAGTGTACCCGGAAAGAGACCACCGATCTTCCGCATGTAAACTGGCAAACTGTCTCACAAAAAATCAGCTTAGTTTCCAGCGGGACTCGAACCTGCACTGACAGGAAGTAAGATAATTCATGACTTAAAACTTGGTGCTCTAACCATTCGGCCAAGTTGGACCCAAGTCTCGGTCGGTCCACCAGCAGTGGCAACAACCTTGTGGTTGTAGATATGAAAGGGGCATTAACCGTGTTTACCAAAACGATTATTTCAATTTTTTGTACTTTTACTACTTGTACTTAATGTACAATAACAAATAATAGCAGCCGGCCTGGCTCAGTCGGTAGCGCGCTCGACTCTTGATCGTGAGGTCTCGAGTTCGAGTCCAGCCGGCGGCAGGTTGGTTTCCTGTCCTTCGGACCGAGACAGTAAAAACAGTGTCACAGTAGGTGTCGGCACGTTAAAGAACCCTCACTGCTCAATGGCCGTAAGTGCCGAGCATAGGCCAAAATTTGAAGCTCTTTACCGGCAATGGTGACGTCTTATATGCGTGAAAGATTATTGAGTGGGACGTTAAACAACAATAAACAAACAAACAAACAAATAATAGCATAAACAGGTATAAACATATCAGAATATTCCTATATATTTTGAGTAAATAAGGTCAGGTCCAGTGTGGTTTTCATATACAAATAGTAGGTTAAATTAATCAATCGCAATTGAAAAAGTACTAAACCTGGATTTCTGAAACAATGTTTGCAAAATATATAGGAATTTAATTAAGAACTTGTATGCCTGTGTATATCACTTTTTTGTTATTGTATACCAATCTAAGTAGGCCTAGTGAGAAGACGGGATAAAAATTTGGGGGAAAACCCACAGCTATTGCCCCTTCATTATAGGGCCTACTATGACAGTGAAAAGGAAAAAACTTACACGCCCATTGTAAAGCTTATCTTTTACAAGTTTTCCATTGGTGCAAAATGCTGATAGCATATTAACTGAAGAAAACATTTAGATTGAAATCAGTATGTGGTAGGAATAAAAATGTGGGAGCAAAAATAGGGTATCCAATGAGTCAGATATACATGTACGTTATTGATCTAATATACACATAATAATGCAGGTTAACAGAGTCTAACATTAGGTGTATGGAGAGGATAAGGGAACATCATCATGGACACTCGGGTGCTTACTTCGCTTTTTTAAGTTTTTGAAACACTGAACGTCTGTAATCTAAAATTCCAAAAAGTCAATTATTTAAAACAATTTTGGATATTTGATATTTAAGTCTTGGTCAAAAATCTAAAAAATCTAAAATTAGGACGTTCGTCAAAAACGTTTTTCCAAAACGTTTTTGATTTTTGAATTGTTAAGTGTTACACTGACCGTTAAGAATCTGGTTGTCCAATCCGAGGGTCACGGGATATCCGGATTCTCACCACGAGGACTGAAATTGCCCTTTCTACCCAACACGCCTATGTTTTAGTTATCGTCATCGTAGTGAAACCACGGTCCGGAATCGCTATCATAATGCTTTTTCTTAGCGATTCCGGACCTTGGTTTTACGACGTTGAGTTATTGTGAAATGAGCGTGTTTTAAAGAGACTCTAGATCTATCATAGAATTTCAAAAATAATAGAATATTTTTTTCTTCTGGTAAGGATGTTTTTGTTACCCGAAGAATGTCATTCATTGCATTGTTGTATAAACTTTTTGAATGATTACATAGATCTATATATATATTTTTAAAATTGTACGCGTACGTAATTTACAGTCGGTGTAATTTTGTTCAGCAGCTTATTCACACACACACACACACACACACACACACACAATCACACACACACACACACACACACACACACACACACACACACACACATTGGGTTTATACAAAATAGATATTTTGACCCAAGAGAAGACTGTGAAATAGCAACATTAACAGAGAAGGGTTGTGATATTACTCAGCCTTGTCGCACCCCTGTCTTTACTGGAGGAATCGTCTTATCAGTGTCTGACCTCTCTAACTGTTGTATCAATAAGTACTACAATGTAGGCTATTTGATTGTCGTCTTTTTATGGGAATGTTTGATGGTTCAAGAGGTCAATGAGGGTGCCAATGATAAATGGGCCTCAGAGCTCCCAAGAAACCATTTTTAACTCACTGACCCCATTTAGCCACATTTGGACTCGCCCTTTTCAAAGAATGGTAAAGTCCACTGTCAGAGTTCAAGAATGTATAATTTAGAATCCAAATTTCAAAATGATTTTACATTCAATATCAACTTGTCCACCCCTTAATTTTGACAATAGACTTTACATGTACAGATTTGGGCCAGTCTAAATATGACTACAGGGTTCTACGTTAAGTACCTTGCTGGTCCCCATTTCGATGCGTTCAATAAACAGTCTGCGTCTGGGGAAAACGTATATAATATATTTCAATGCTCACGTGTTGATAATGTTGGAATTTTGCTTTTATGTAAAAAAAGTGGGGGACCAAGCCACTCCATATCCCTAATTCCCGTATGCCTCTTTAAATGTAGGCCACAGATGCGCACCGAAGTGTTTGTTTGCTGGACCGTAACCTATGAGCCAACTGCTTCATCTTATTTTTCGCCAATTTTTTAAAAAACAAATTATGCCATGTTTGGAAACAGTGTTATTTTTAATGCACCTCTTCGCCCCAACTTAAGGGGCCTCGGCGGCGGCCCGAATCCCGTGCCACATTTGTTTTCGGGTCTACTTGCGGCACAGGGCCAAAGTCCTAACTTTTTGTCCTAACTACCATGGCAACACATCGTTGATTGGTCAGTCCCATGACAATTAGGACTAAACCTTAGGATTTAGGACTTCAGACTTTTTGTAAAACTAGCCCCTGGTGCGTATGTGTGGATGCCGGTGTAATTGAATGATGATTCCATCGCTTTGTTTCAGTTCTGTTTGAAATCTTGGATCCACCAAACTAATATTCCTATCTTTGTTTCATTTCTGTTTGAAATCTTGGCTCCACCAAACTAATATTCCTATTTTAAAGTTTAGTTGATTTCTCAGACGCTGAATATCGAAAGGCCCCGTGCGTTGTCAAAATTTATGACGTTTGTAAGGATGGGCATTGAAAAGACATGCTGATATCCGTTTGGTGTCAAGTCAAGAACCACCTAAAGTGTAAGTAAAACATACAACAAACACACCACTACCACTACCACAGTGGCACAGGTGTGCGTTGCCACTAGCCCATTTTTATCGGATATTTTTTGTTAGCTACTAGTGTAGTTTTCGAACGAATTATTTTGATTTCATAAATCTTAAATTTACTGGATAGAAGTAAACTTCGAGGTATATATATCGTAGGTCTAATATTCTTTTGAGCTTTTCTCCGACCACTTATAAAATCTGCATCAATTTTGGAATTCCAGTATCAAAAGTCGGAACCATTACTATTGATTTTCAATTTTCATTTACGAAATCGGAATAACCAACTACCTATTGTAAATAAATAGGCTCCTGCAGTCAGATTACATTAATAGTGGCATTCTGGGTATTTCCCACAGCTTGTATTTTATTTTGTACGGTAGTTCATTTCTGTCTTGTACCCGGTGTCATGTTGTAAATTTTGAATTTACAGGGTGGATGTAAATTTACAATTTGCAACATGGAAGCGGTGTAAACAATTGCAACTTAATTATGTCAGTATGCATCGGATATTAATTCTCGAAAAACTTGAAAAAAAAACAAAAAAATAAAATGATTATCTTTAAGATATCTTAAATTAAATGCATCTTACCTAAGTGAACCTCTGACCTGTTCATGAATTATGAACATGCAACAGTAGTTAGTTTGCCATATCGACATGCAACTTAGCCGTATCGACAGGTAACGTTTATTAGAACACGGACATACAATTTAGTCGTATAGACAGATAACGTATATTAGAATACGGACATACAACTTAGTCGTATCGACAGGTAACGTATATTAGAATACGGACATACAACTTAGTCGTATCGACAGGTAACGTATATTAGAATACGGACATACAACTTAGTCGTATCGACAGGTAACGTATATTAGAATACTGACATACAACTTAGTCGTATCGACAGGTAACGTATATATATATAATACGGACATGCAACTTATCTATATGGACATGGAACTTAGTCATATCGACAGGCAATGTGTAAATGCTGACATGCAACTTATCTATATGGACATGCGATTAGGTCGTCTCGACGGACAACGTATATTTACGGACATGCAACTAAGCCGTATGAACATGCGAACATTTTATATGGACGTTCAACTTAATCGTATCGACAGGCAACGTCTCTATACCAAAATGCAAAAATAATGTAGCCTTATAAACATGCAACTTATCAATATGGAAAAAAATGAATGACTGCAATATTTTGAATTTTACAATCCCAAATTAAGAGTCACCTGGGTGAAATTAAGCTACACCGTCCAAGGCAGTTTGAGAGTTCCTTATATAGGGACATAATGCAGTAATTAAGAGTTTATCTGATATTATTTAAAAACAAAAACTTATAAAAAACATAGATTTGTCAAATACTTATAAATAATCAATAAAATGATCGTTTTGACAGTGATGAATATGTATGTTCATTTTGACTGTTCTATCATGTTCCCACTTTTTGATTTACCAGGTTTTTTTTACCAAAAGTAAACCCTTGGTAAATCAAAAAGGTGGGAACATGATAGTACGTTTTAGGGTTACGTTCCGTATTTTCCCCAGATGTGTGTTTTATATCTATGTTTTATGATCTCAAAAAAAACAAATCCGCGGAGAGAGAAAGCGAGAAAAAAACTTGGAATGACCTTAGCTATTGTCTAAAATTCACGTCGGATAAAGTCGAGATGTGAGCCTTTTGTTTTGTTTAATTTCTTAACGGTGATGTAGTGTGTTCACCTATGCTTCATTGATGAAATTACCAAAACATTATAAATGTACGCGGAAATTAAATGCTGACCCTACTGTTGACAATGTATGGCGAACACCTTAAAAATAATTTGATGTCAGTCTTAACATTCAACATACTAATTTGACTTTTCGCCTTTCGGCATACAGAGTCCTATAAGTTGTGTCGAAAGCGTAGTAGCGTAAATGTTTCACCATAGCTCTCATTTGAACAAATATCGAGCAGCCTTTTCGCATTGAATAGAATGACCCGGTAAACCTGTCATCCCTCGAAGATTTCTTGTAATGTGTTAGTCCAAACAAAGTTACAATGATTTAAACCTACTTCTAAAAATAGCAATTTCATTGTATATTTTACATAGAACGTTGTGTCAAGCCTACCTAGAATCGTTGGCGTATATTGGTAGCATTGGCCATGTTAAGACAATAGCAGAAATCACCCCTCATGTCTGGAGAAACGTCCCTCCCAGGGGTGGGGACGGTGTCAGCAAATCCCGATATATTAGGGGATCAAGCCTCAGAATTGACAGATGACAGCCCATTTGTATCATTCAGATGTCTGAACGAAGATGTTGGTATTTATTTAGAAGATCAGGTAAGTGAAAGATGCAGGTAATGAAGTTGGTTTTTTGCAATTATTTGGAAGAGAAATTTTTGCTAAAATTTGTTTTTATTAGCTTCAATTTATGGTTGACTCTTTGCGATCTATTAAAATATTTCTACATATCTTATGTTTTAAAAGCATGCGATCTGGTTTATAATTATTTTTACGTCTATTTTTTTTAATTTGCAATTTGGTTTTTTATTAGAATTTAACACCCTACCTGTGAAACAATGGGAGGGGAACGGTTAATATTTTATATTGACCAGTATTAAAAGTTTTCGTTAGAAGTTTTGCACTTAATTACTAAGTATTCACTAAATAATGTATTGATTCATAAATACTCTTATATTTCAATATCTTTGTACTATTTGAAATGTAATCTACACTGAAAAAACATTACAGGAAAAAAATATTTTTTAAATTTTTTTTCCGCTTTTCATCATATTTTGATTTTAAAAAGTATTCATATATTCATTTACATTTTACTTTTTCATTTTTACTCCCTTTTGATGATTTCTTTTATCAAATGAAACTTAATATCTTAAAATTACTTTGATAGAGAATTGGGAACGGTTTTGACACCATGTCGATCTGAACACACAGACTTTCAAGGACATTCACACTTGTCGACACGGCTATGATCGCGTTACAATGGCCTGTACCATTTTTCTGGTTTTCGGTGATGTATTACTCAGCGGCGCATTATATCTACGGCACGATTCGTCGCTAATTCACGGAGTATATTTCACTATTCTGTTACCATTAGCCGAATCAGTCTAATAGGTGTTGATTATAATTGGGTTGTATCAAATATATTACTGATTGTGTATATGCACACCACAACCGTTTTACAGATTTCGGAGAGAGAGAGAGAGAGAGAGAGAGAGAGAGAGAGAGAGATTTTGATTTACATTGTTCAGGTATATTTCAGTTCCACAAGTAATACGTAATTTGTATCAATTTAAAATGGATGTGTTTACAGCACAGATACATTTTAGTACTACGTACTACGCACTTAAGTGCATTCCAAGTTTTTTTATGTTTAGCGTCCACCCTAAAATAAATAAAAACTTATCTTTATATCAGGATAAAAATAAAACTACAGAAAAAGAAGACATTTTTATGAGAACAAAATGCATTTTAATGTATATTCAAATATGTTCCTAACGTGTTAACAAAAACAAAATTGAACTTATTAAAATCATATCTTTGACACATACTAATAAATAACTTATGAAATGTTAATTTTCACAATGATGAAAATAAATGTTCATTTTAGGGGTATGTTCCAAATTTTTCCCTAGGGGTGTGTGTGTGTGTGTGTGCGTGTTTCGTTTTATGATCTCAAAATGGACGGCTAAACAGAGAAAATAACTACGTTTCCGATCAGGAGAAAGAGAGAGATGCATTGCTTCAGATGAAAGAGACTAGATAAATATACAAACGACATTTGTTTTACGTAAATTGCATTATTTCAGTTATCAGACAGTTTGTTTATATCGTCCGATTTTCGAAAAGAATGGGGGGAAATATCATTGTCACCACTAGGTTGTGTTATAATTTCGCATTACGTAACGGAATTTACAAATACCGACCACCAAATCTCTTTAAATAGACCACATGTCCACCGAATAGTTTTATGTTGCAGGCTGGTTTGTTCAATCGTTGTTTTACATGTGTGAAATATTTTTCACTTATATTTAGATGCATGCCATCGGCTTTAGGAGAAGTACCTTAAATTTTGATCTGTGTTTTGGACTGACGTCAATGCAGCGAGGGTTCTCAATTTACGTGCCAAGTCTTCCGTGACACGTGACCTCAGTCTTCAGTCTCATCCGAAAGACTCGTGACTTTCACGTCATATCCCGGGCTTTTGGCGAACAGTCATTACTATTTTTAAAGTCTTTGGTAGGACCCGCTCCGGGAATCGAACCCGGGCCCTTCCGCTTGCGACTCGAACACTCTGTCACTAGACCACCGCTAGGGGTTGCAGGCTGGTAACATATTGTCTTTCAGATATATTTTTTTACGAACGAAATACACGCATATGTTTTAAAAATTATTTTGCTATAATATTCGAAATTTATTTCAATTTTTTACACACGGATGAAGCGCTCATGATCAAAATTAAGTCAATTTTAAATACTTAATTTTCTGGGTGATTCTATATTTTGATTTTTTTTTATTGTATAAACGTATCATTGCATATTAAGTTTATTTAATAATTAAAAAAAAAACATGACATTCGTCTAACGCATTGAAATTAACCAACCAGACTGAGTAATACAAAAACTAATTTTACCTATTCCTTTTAGGGGACCAATTATCGCCACATTTCTGTAATCTACTGTACCTGTCCCCCACGAAGTAAAAGATCCCAAAATACGAAAGCCGGTTAGTGTTATGGGTATTTTTTTGTAACTCGTTATAACGACTTAATAAACTCGTTATAACGACTTGGCTAACTCGTTATAACGACTTAGCTGAATCATTTTAACGACTAATTAACTTGTCATAAAGAATTAGCTAACTCGTTATAACGACTTAGATATCTCGTTTTAATGACTTAATTAACTCGTTATAACAGGATAAATAAGTTGTGATAACAAACAAACTTTTTAACATAATATCAATATATGTGAGATTTCAGGGTAGGGGATCACGTGATGGCTCAGTGTTTGAGGTCTGCGATTGATGATCATAACATCTTATGTCCAAGATGTGGGTCCGAATCTTGCTCGGGGCAATTAAAATTGCCTTAAAATTTTCCTTCGTCTGACGTCAGAAAGTTGTCAAAAAGTTAGGTCATTTTGATTTTTCTATGTTTAGCGTCCATCCTCAAACCAAAAACCTATTTTTCTATCGAAAAAAAAAAAAAAAAAAAAAAAAAAAAAAAACAGAAAAAATAATAATATTAGGAGAATAAATGCAATTTAATGCGTATTTATTTGTTTTACTGATGTTACCAAAAGAAAAACGGATCGTATTAAATTTGTAACAATCATAACTTATAAATAACTACGATATAATAGTTTTCTCATTGATGAAAGTAGATATTCATGTTTAAACTGCTTAACTGTTCATTTGAGAGCTATGTTCAATTTTTTTTCTTACACGTTCGTCAAAACCAGTCCGTCTACGTACGCTAGACAGAAAAAAATGAATGACGTAATACTATTTTGTTTTTATTTGTAAACTTTGCAGATATTTACATCATAATCATGCATACATAATTTGAAGGACATCTGATCACTGGCTCATGAGAAGACGATATATAGATGTGTATCAATGTAGACGTTTCGTTTCCTTAAAATTTAGGTGTCTCAATCCCATTCGGACTGTTTGGCCTTCGAACTATCGGACCTTCGAACTATTGGGCCTTCGGACTAATGGACCTTCAGACTACCGAACTTTCGAAGTATCGGACCCTCTATTTTCGGGCCTTCGGTCTATCGGGATTTCGGACTATCAGACGTTCGGAATACTGGGTGGTCACTAAAATATAGCGGAAGGGTTAATTTTTCATTGGGGTCATTTTTCTCGGGACGACCAACAGAATTTTTTCTACGGCTACCCGAGTAAGCTTTCTATCGTAGAAATGTGACCCAAGGGTTAATTTTTCACGATACACCTGTAAAAGAACATGTTTTTGTTTCCTTCCACTTTGAACTAAGTTGAAATAACGACTTATCTAACTCGTTGTAACTAATTAGGAAAGTCGTTATAACGAGATAAGTCGTTATAACGACTTAGTTATTTAGTAATTACAAATTACTTAACTCGTGATACCGAGATAGCCAAGTCCTTATCACGAGTTAAGTAAGTCGTTATAACGAGTTATTCAAGTCGTTATAACGAGTAGCTAAGTCATTAGAACGAGGTAGATAGGTCGTTATAATGAATCCTCCTATCGACACTCCGGCTTCCGTATTGACGAATGAGAAACTGGTGGCATTTTTAGATGTTATTTTAGAGTTATTTTTAGAATCCTTTCATGTGCACAAGAGAATGGGGGCCACTAAATCTAAATTAAAACTGATCTTTCACCGCTCCCGTTTCCTGATATGTCGGATATAACCCAGTCCGTCATGGTGTCACGTGTGGATGACCTGTGCCATTTTCTACTATTCAAAATGCGACTTCCATAATCTTGTAAAGGTTTTTATGACAAAGAGATGTTAACATTTTTTAACATTATAAACTACACTGAGCACAGAAAATCAGGAAGTCCAGAATTATTTTCATGACCTTGGATAAGTTCGAATCACCAAAGATATTTAGACGAAATTTGGCGGACTGACGATTTCCTTTTTATATTATCAAAATAATGACATAATACTTGAGCTTGAGTATAGAGTAAATGTTGTGACTTCGGGGGCCGCACCAACAGTCATCATTTACTCAATACTCAAGCTCAAGTTTTATTCTATTATTATGACTCACTGTACATGTCCATGTATATAGTTGTTTGTACAAGTTTTGGATATGAATGATTAGTAAACACATTATTTTCATTCACATAGACAACACCCGAGGTGAAGTTTACGATTCTTTTATAAAAAAATGAGAAAAACCTTGAGTATAGTACTCAATATTTGAGTATGTACGCTTTCTATTTTTGGATATGTCTGAAGTTTTTTTCTTTGAGCAATAATTTTTCATCATTACTTACAATTGTATGCCATAAATATACAACAAAAGATGTTCAGCTGAAACAAATTGTTTTTTCATTCTAAAAAGTTAGCTGAGTTTAAGTATTAAGTAAATTTGGTGACTTCGGGTCCGGATATCCGACACGTACTCCCATTACTTTTAGATCTTTTTCTAGTTATTCCGGTCCGTCATGGTTCGTTAGAATAGTATGCAGTTTTAAAGCAAAAAGTAGCACAACATTACTTCCGGATAAGCACATTATCGTATAATAATATATGACCTGTAATATGAATATCATGCAGTGATTAATGCCAATAATATATGACCTGTAATATGAATATCATGCAGTGATTAATGCCATATAACACGTGACATTTTTAGCTCGCCTGGACGAAAGTCCGGAGAGCTAAAGTCATCCCCCGGCGTAGTCGTCATCGGCGTCCGTCGACAAAACTTTATCATGGCCTATATCTTTTTAACTACAAGGGACAGGGCTTTGATATTTCACAAATAGATTCCTTTTTTCGCTTTGGAGCTTGACTTTTGACCTAGTTGCATTAAACTTTGACATACTTTTCAAAACTTTAACCTCAGCTATATTTTCTAAATCATGAGGGACAGGGCTTTGATATTTTACAAATAGATTTCTTTTGACCAGACTTTCGTTTTGTACCTTGACCTAGTGACCTTGACCCTAGGACTTTGACCTATTTTTCAAAAACTTCGGCTATAGCTTTTAAACCATAAGGATAGGGCTTTGATATTTCACAGATTTCTTATGACCAGAGCTTTCATTTAATACTTTGCCTTTGACCTAGTGACCTTGACCATAGACTTTGACCTACTTTTTAAAACCTGAGCTGAAGCAATTAACATATTAACAAGTCCTTTGAACATGACAGCTGTGGGTCAAATATCTCGTGTCTTGATAATTTACACCCATTGCGGCGAGCTTTGTTGTCTTCTGACAACTCTTGTTACTAGAAAGTATATTTATCTAACTTTAATTCCTCGCAGATGAACCGAAAGTTAACAAGACATAACTGAGTGACGTCAGTGTAAATATCATATAACCGGAGAGGACCTTGCCCAAATGTCAGTTGAAGTCACGTGATCCGAGTACAAACTATGCCGTTAAAATTGAACGGAATGGAACAAGGCGAGAATGGTCTGTTTATATCAATAGTGCGAAAATTGTGTTTTCAAGGACCGTGCCTCATGTTAAATGAATTAATTAAGCGAAAGTTGAATAAATGGATAAATAAGGACCTAAATGATTGACGAAACACAGAAAGGATCGTTGGTGCCACTGTGTCTTTCTTTTGATTTGACTATTGGCGGCGGGTGTAATGTGCTAAATGCTTACTCTTTCCATAGGTCCGTGTCCAAAGTTTTTGACTGCCTTCTGGGGCGTCATTACCCTTTGATATAAATATTTATAATATAATCATTACCTATTAATATTCCGAGTTTGATACTGTTGATTTCACAGAGTGTGATCTGACTTTCCGGATCACCACGCTGTTGTTTTTTGAATCCATATCACCCTCTCTGAAACTGATGAAGTAGTAAACAGAGTAGGACTACTCTATCATGGCAACAACACAGATACCGAAAGTTACCATGATCAATGAACAAACTCGATATTTATACAGTTGATATTTTCTTCTGCGACCTACTTCCGCCATAGCAATAGTGCTGGAAGTTGCAAAGCTCGATGTAAACAAATTCGCTTCGCGTATCGTTTGATCTGATGATCTGCCCCCTGTCAACTCGACGTAATCCGGCATTTAGGATCAAGTTACTCTTATAATAATATCTATTTACTGTATAAATAATTTTTTATTCTAGATCGTGAGTGGACAATGCACACCATGTGACACGGATACATTGAATGCTTGTCTCGTAGATTCTGGCTACAACGAATCCCTCAACCTGCACTGTCTCGAGAGTGTTGTGGATTTGAAACCGAAACTTTCCGGAAGTACGCCACAAGACTTTAGTCCATTCCGGATACTCTCTTGTAAATATCACAATCCGGAACACAAAGGATTCGAGGAGCATTTGGATGATATATACTATCACAGACTTAGTATAGAATACAAATACCAAGTGGCTACGTGTCTGGAAAATCAACCAGAGGTTAGTAATATACTGTTATTGACTTATCCCTAACTATCTAGACTTAGCAACGAATACAAACACAAACAAGCTAAGTGTCTTGAGAATCAGCGAGAGGTAGCCTATGCAATTTATACGGTTATGGACTTGCCACATGCTATACAGACTTAGCTTATAATACAATTACAAATTTGCCACATGTCTGGAGACTCAACCAGAGGTATATAATATACTGTTATTGACTTGTCCTAAACCTATATACCTAGCATAGAATACAGATACCAAGTGGCTACGTGTCTGGAGAATCAACCAGAGGTATGTATATAATGTTATTGACTTGTTCCAAACTGTATATACATGTATTTGGTATTAAATAAGTTACGTGTGTGGATAATCAGCCAAAGATTAGTAATACTACTACCAGTATACTGTTATTGACTTACTTCTATTCTAACTTTATCAGCTGAGAATATAATGCAAATAAATATTCAGAAGGTATGCTTCAAAATGGCAGACACGGAAAAGCCGTTGAAACATCTACATTCTGTATTAAATAAGAAACAGCATGGATCTGTTCACTTAAAGTAAAAAACCTAATGGATGTTTTCACAATCATGATTTATTATTTCTTTGTATTCCACGGTAATTGGTCGAGTATATCGAAGAAGTATGATTGGGTCAGGTTCCCAGGCTATCGAGTATCATTTAGGACAACCAGGTCATCCGGTTCATTTGGAATATATACCGAGTTACTGATCGGGAGGTCTCCTGAGCGTACCTCTAATCGGTCGGGATATAATCACACAGTGTTCTAGCGGCAATAGAATTTAGTTCTTCAAATCATTGCCGGTCTTTACACCAAATATTTAATTGCATATAAAAGTATAATAATCGCTGCGCATATTTGTTAAACATATTCACAATATGATACAGTCAACACATTATTTTACAATGATATGAAAGTTAAAATTTGGGGCAAAATTCTATACTACGCGTGAAGCGGTGGTGGCATTTGTGTAAGCAAAGTCGAACAGCTAGCGTAGACGGCGTCGCCGCTGTTTCGAAGTTTGAGGGATGTCATGTATAGCTCGAATCTCAACCAAAGGAATGGAACTCAGTACACAGACCTACAGGCCACACAATGTTCTAAACACATTCTGAACGGACACAAGAAATTTCAATGAATTATCCAGTTACTCTCGAAAGGCTTCGAAATCATAATCCACGTAACCTTAATTGGTTTAAATTGATAACTATGTCGCTGAATTGTGTTTTTTTCTTTGTTCGGATAGTAAAGTAAAGGACCAGCCGATCCCATGGTCAACTTGAACCCTTTTCCAGAAGTTGTTTTGTATTTCAGCATAACAGTATAACAGGGGACAGTTACTATATCACTATTAGAATCATTTGATAGGTCCAAGCTGCATTTCATTGTAGGAGAAAGCAATTATACTACCTACCTATTTTGCAAGCTTCGCTGAATGCATAGTCAATATAAGAACGCAGTGCTTCATGTTGCATTTGTAGTATTTGTACCGATAAATGACCTGTTACCTACTTGTCCTATGTTTCATTAACCCTTTCAACACTACAGACTATAATAGACTGGTCTAAGACAACAGAAAAGAGCATACCATAGATATATACTTAGGGTTGAAATGTTTAAAATAAAGTTTTACGAAAGCAAGTTAACTTGAGGGAAGAAACTTAATACTAGTTATTTGTTTGAAACCAAAATGTTGCAGAAAAACCCCCACTAACAAACAACAACACAACACACCGCATTATCAGCATTTTAATATCATTTTGTTATGCATGAACTATCACAGTACACTTTGCATTCCGGTTTTTTCCTTGGATAAATGTACAACGTATTCTGGCACTACACCACTTGATGTTTTCTTTTGTATTGCAGGTGACTCCAGGAATTAGAGGTCTTCTGATAAGCTGGATGACGGGTCTTCATCACCAGTTGGCACTTTGCCAGGATACTCTATTTATAGCGGTGAACGTTGTGGACAGAATCCTTGACCTAATGCAGGCATCACGTGATTATTTACAACTTCTTGGCGTCACGGCGTTGCTTATAGCGTCAAAAGCGGTAAATATGGTCAAAATTCATATACTTATAATAAGGAGCAATGCTTTAAGTTTATTGATACTTTTTAAATTAAGATAATTAAAATGTGTTTTTGAGCCATTAACATTATAAATCAACAAGACACGGATATTTTCTAGACTATTATCTACTTTTACCACACGGATATTTTCTAGACTATTATCCACTTTTACCAAACATTCTAAAACTCCAGATTCCAGAAAAAGCGAATATCTAACTTTCTGTTTATAATCTCATACTTCATCGCCAGTATATAATCAACAAATTTAGAACAGGAAGTTACATCCTTAAAAAATAGATATTAGCCTTAATCTTATTATTTAAGCACATATTACTGTTTAAATGAGCAAATAATAAATATAAGTATATAATACATTGGAGGGATAAAAAGATCACGCTCATCTAACTATTTGTCATTTTCCTACAAAAGCATCGGTATGATATAATAATAATGATATATATATATATATATGTGTGTGTGTGTGTGTGTGTGTGTGTGTGTGTGTGTGTGTGTGTGTGTGTGCAGAACGTCTTCATTTTGTTTGTCCAATATGTAACAGCAAATTTAGGACTTTTTGACATTACTGACGTGTCACACTTTTGCTTGTTCAACCTTATCATGATTAATTAAAGATATCATTACATTAATAAGGGTCTCAGTGAAAGGGGTGTTGTTATATTAAACAAAGTCTCTCACTTCTGAACATTTTCGAGGACTTAGGTGGTCAAACTGTTTCGTTGAAGAATATCACTTTAAACCTTGAAGTCACTCACCTCTATTCAACGACTGTTCAAGTCCCACTGAAGCCAGCTGAAGGTATTTTTCAATATAATATAATTTCCGTGTATATTGTACACAGGGATTCTTCACCATTAGCAACTTGCCACCATGACCCACCCAATCATAATTTTTCTATTTTTTTTTCTTAATTTTTTATTATTTATTTCATAGCTCATAACAAAATAGGGGGGGGGGTGTGATACTTCCTCAGAAACCCTCAAAATATTCTTAACCAGCGGTGCCTGGGGGCTCTCTGATTGGAGAAATTTGAAAAATGAATAAAAAGATATATCACTTATAGATTTTAAAACTGGTACGTAAATGTTCCGTTTAGGTTCCGTTTGTTTTGGTGTATGACGACTTGACACTCGAGATTTCAATGTGGCGTAATGACCATTTAAACAAACAAACAAACAATTACGATTTTCAGGAAGAAGTTCACCCTCCAGAGATCAAGGATCTGATTGGCGGATGTGATAATATATATACACGTGCTCAAGTAAAACAGTTAGAGCGTGTGATACTAAACGCTATAAGATTTGACTTGATGGTTCCAACATCACAATTCTTTTTGGAGTACTTTGCATCGTACTGTTTAGGCTTATATGGTGGTTTCCAAGGCGATCAACTTCGGTAAGACAAATTATACAGTATAAAATGTGTCATTCATTATCTTGTTTTTCATTGAATCATAAGTTATATAAGCATGTATGAATATATCATTTTGAAGAAACGTTTATACATGTTTTTGCTTTTTTGTTAAAAGGGGCCCTGGCGGTCAGGTGGTTAAAACCTCGTGTCTAAAACCACAAAGTCTTTCATATCATGTCAGCATTGGTATTGTCTGATTCACATAAGATGGTGGGACGGAGTAACCTTTTGATTATCTTACGGATGATTCTACTCACTTTTCGGTTATGACAGGCTGCACGAGAAAAACGTCTTATTCCTCACTGGATAGTCTCTTATGTATGATGACAAGAAGGAACGTTTACTTTTGTCAATGTAATTTTAATGTTATGCTTTATTACCTAAAATTTAAACTCGTCCAGGTCAAGAATACGCCCACAAAACTCAGCCCCCACTAAGTTATTTGGATTTTACTATACGGCTTTAACCTAAGCTGATTTTGTGTGAAAGTTTGTCAGTTTTACTCGTCGTTGAAACAACATTTAAACAAACAAAATCTTTTGAAAAGTAGAACAAATATATTACTTGACATTTTCCTACTGCCATCTTGTACAATATACGCCCACAAGACTCCGCCCCACTAGGTTATTTGGATTTTACTATACGGCTATAATCTAAGCTGATTTTGTGCGAAAGTTTGTCAGTATATTCCTTGACATTTTCCTACTGCCATCTTGTACAATATATATCAGAGTTGTAGAAAGTATGTTAGTTTCAACAATGCTGCAGGTCGAAAGTTATGTAGGATTTTAAAGGGGAAAATACTATAGCAACCATCTCTATATCAGGATTACCTGTTTATAAAGGCAAATTTTTCCAAGTCCCTAGACTGCATACTTCAGTTAAATTGAACCTGTGTATAAGGGTCACCTGCACATAAAGGTCAATATTTTCTGGTCCCTTGGGTGGCCCCTATATACAGGTTTCACTATATATATATATATATATAATATATATATATATATATATATATATATATATATATATATATATATATATTAATTAGTTCGAAATTTTTCATTTAAAATTTGTTTGAAGATTTATACTCCGATATCTGAAATTTTTCTATTGTATTCATGTTTTTAAAATGTTTCTTTGATTTCTCATACTTCAGCCAGGCACGTGCTCTCGCTAGATGTTTATTGGAACTTTCTTTACAAGATTATGAACTAACGCAATTAAGACCTTCAATGTTGGCATTTTGTGTATGGAAGGTAGCCGTTGACGATACTAATGCAGATGATGGCAACTTCGTGCCACCCGCTTTATTTTTCACACGTGAAGACTTTGAGATAATATACACAGAAGTCAAGTCATTTACGGAAAATTTGAAGCAAAGTTTTCCAGAACTTCTGAGCATTTGTGAACACTATTTCAACCTCTATGGTGCTGAATAAGAACAACATAGAATAAAGGTGCTAATGAACAGATTGTCCACTCTTATTTTATTTCCATGGTTACAACTATTTGATGACTTGAACATAATTGTATTGATTTAAATCTGTATAAGTAACTTCAATGTGTATGTCTATAATCTTTGCATATTGCAATACAGGATTTCTAAATACCAGGAAATTTTCGTTTTTGCTTATTTTCGCCGTTTTCGTACAGAAAACATTCGCTCTGTTTTAAATTCGCACTAAATAACCATAGTCTGGTGGATGGTGTGTATGTCATATAGTTTGAAATTTTCGCTCTTATTTCAAATTCGACCTCTCATCTAAGGACGAAAACGGTGAAAATTAAATGGGAGGGAAAATTTCCAGACATATAATATACATGTATAAAGATTACGAAACATCTGAGATGATGCAGCTTTTCCCAACCCTATACACCTTAACAACTGTTTAAACTATGCAACAAATGTAATTTTTAATGGTGAATAATAGTACAGTGACCACTCTCACGAGAGACCACCTGTCTTGTATATAAGACCACATTTTGGAAACCACTCCATCAAATAATCCTCTAAATAAAACATTTCTTAGTTAAGGGATCACCTGTCTTGAAAGACAACATTTGAAAGGCTAAAGGGGTGGTCTCTCATGACAGGTACCACTGTAAATCTGTATTCTGTGTAATTATGTAAATGAACACCAGTATTGGAGAAGACGTAAACAATTCTACTAGAGGTTTGTTAAGTCTTTGTACTGCAGTTTTGACAGTTCTAAAAATCTTGTAGACAAATGTTATCTTGCGTAGAAATGTGTAACATCCTTTAAAAGTTTTTGAATTACAGTAAGTTACAACCAGAAAAATTAAAGAATCATATTAATCAAAGCTATACACTGTACTACTATATTGCGCATTCAAACTACAGTTATACCTTGTTATGTTGCTACCTTTTGTTCAGCCAAAATATGGCTTACAAAGGGGTTTGGAGATAGATCGAAATGGAATTATTGGGAAAATGTAAAAAAAAAAAATGAACTGTAGCGTAAAATGAGGCGGCAAATAAAACAAGGGGGATTATAAAGAGGTTTAACTGTATTTATTCCGAATAGGTGAGTATGTGTCTGTTCATTTTATTTAACAAGTGCTACTCTTTCCATTGATAAGCCGTTGCCATTTTATACATTATATCATAGAAATGTGAGTAACATAGCATTCTCAGGATTCATCTCGGCAAAAAAAAAATATTTATTTTTTACAAAAAGTTGAATTTTAAACGTATGGTAGTAGATAATAACAATATTATTTTAAATTCATTTAACAAAAATAGTATAGACCCTTTCACGATAACTGCGTTACTACGAATTTCACCTGCGCACAAGCACTTCCGAGGTATCAAGAAATTTCGTGCTCAAAACATTTCTACCCATCACAATTAGTACCATGTTAAAGACTAATTATTCCCTGTATATGATTAGACTTTCATTGGGTATGATTTGTGTTGAGTACGAATCTTCTTGTTACCACTCGGAAGTGTTAATTGCGCAGTTGAGATTAGCAGGAACGCAGTTATCTTGAAAGGGCCTATTGACAATAATTGTGAGAAAAAAAAAATACAAAATTGAAAATAGTTTAAATCTTTGACCAGTCATTGGACGTTAGGATTTATGAAACACGTGATACCGTACTTACGTCATGTGCATATTTCATGGCCAAACTTGCAAGTTATGAGATGTACCCCATTTGCAGTGATGGATATAAACAAATACGAGTTTACTGTATCATTTTCTTAGTTTATGGGATTGGTACATTAAACCATGCAAATCAAAACTTTTATTTATAACGACTCACGTTGGATGATGATACAAGTATAGGTCTACCTAGGTAAAGAGGCACATCCTGGTTCAGTCATAAACCAAAAACAATACAATGTAGGTCTTCTTTCCAAAAATAGGTTGTACAGGTAAAACATATTATCTTGCACGGACTTCACGCATTACTAAATCTCTAATACTTTTGCACTTTTGTGATGACAAGTAGCTTGTCACCCCTGTTATGATTTCATTTAGACTTGTGTTTGTAAACATGTGCCAATTTACTTTGGTAGACCTGTACTAGTACCTGCTTTATATTTGAAATATAATATATTGTATATATCATATTAGGTATTTGTCTCTCAAGTGGTAAAATGTGTGTTCATTATTTTTTTTTCTATAATTAGTCTTTCAACATTTTCGTTATGATGTTTTTTAATTAAACAGTATGTATTCCATACTACTAATCATAGTAATTATTTACATCACTTCTTGATTAAAGGTGCTCTTTCAAAGACAGTCAGGTGCAGAGTCATTTTTTTATTTTCACGGAATCTTTTTTTGTATTCTGTTTGTGTACAACATAATAACATTGACGTGTAACAATGTACATGTATATATAAAGATAACAAAAGTCTAAAGAATAAACATTTTTGCTGCATGACTTTTATTCAGTTTTTATAAGGAACTTTCGGAGCCTCTCTGGATGATCGGTTACAGCCTCGCAATCACGCTTTGATCCATGGAGTCTCACTTCTAATCAGCGTGGGTTTGCGTCCGACTAGAACCGGAACTGATTTTGTGGGGGAAAATTGTGGATGTCCGGTGTTCTCTCCATGTGGACATTGTTAGCGGGTTTCTTTCTCCACGATTAAAATCGACCGCCACCATTTAACTGATAAATTATTGATTGTTTTATGTTTGTTTCTTGTTGTTTAACGTCCCACTCAAGAATCATTCACTCATATGTAGACGTCACCAAATGCCGATGAAGGGCTTCAAATTTTGGACTATACTCGGCACTTACGGTCATTGAGCATAATGACAAAACTTCAAGGTCAAAGATCATAGGCACCTTAGTAAAATGAAAATTTATTTGTTTTGTCAGAATTTAGCCATTTTTTATTTCTGCTCAAGAACTAGTAGGCCAATTTTAATCAAACTTTGCAAAAACTATTCCCGTGGAAAATCATATTATAAGGCGGATAATCATTTCTGGGTCATGTTCAAGGGTTCCAGTCGAATGTGGATTGGAGCCAGACCACAGATGTTTTTAATCATGAAATATAAAAGTCTTGGATACAAAAGTATTAATCTTCAGAATGTCCTGGGATACGTTTATAAATCTGGTGATATTGGGCAAACACGAACCTATGGAAATCCAGAGGTGGGATTAGTAAGCATCCCCTGTTGACCGGTCACACCGCCGTGTGTACACAACTCAACAACCTCTATCGAACAGGTAACGCAACATTTCATTTAGTGAAACAGTAATTTCAAATAAAGTCTATAATATACCGACTGTAAAAATTGCGGTACGTTGACTTAAAACGCGATCTATTATTATTAATCCTTGACAATATTTAAGTTTAGGAAATTCAGTACAGTGATCAAGACGTACATAATTACGTGTATCCGATCATATGTATACGTTTATAATGAACCAGCGGCTGGAGAAAGGGTCCTTACGAACCAATAAAATGCGAGAAAACGGAATAATATCAGTCTAACGTATTATATGGACGGGAAATTAACAACTAAAAAAATAGTCTACGTGACAGAGATATCGGAAACCTCGTTTGATGTCAACATTCCGAAGATTTTACGATCGGTATAGTAGTCATGTTTGCGATTTTTCTGCTTCACTAAATGAAGAGATAAGTTGCCTGTTCTTTGGCATTTGTTAAGAAGTCTTTACCAATACACAATTTTCGAGTTCTTACGTAATCCGATTTTGGATCCAGGTTTTTCATGTGCCGATTCAATTTTATTGGCCTTAGCGATGTCCGGTTTGTGTCTTTACAGTGATTCTCAAGAAATAAAATGCAGTTATTTCTGAAGGGCAAATATTGTAACTACTCTATTTATGTAAAAAAATACGCTAACGTCTGAACTGTATACCAAACATGGAATATTGTGACATATTGATTTATTGAATGAAATTGAGCTTTTTGTTTCTTGTTCGCCGCAAATACACATACCGGAAATAGCTAGGACTAACAAAATTGGGACACCACAAGAAAAATCCGGATAAAAAAAACGGATTACGAAAGAACTCGAAAATGGTCTATTTTGACGAGCATTCGCTCCTCACTTTTCTCATTTAGATTTGACTGTGGACTCAAGGCGGGTATGGCCGGTCAGCAGGGATTGCTTACTCCTCCATGGCACCTGATCCCACCTCTTGATTTCCAGAGGTCTGCGTTTGTTCCAATTTTACCAGATTTATATGTATATTCTGGGCATTGATTTATACTTTTGATTTGTATAAATACTCTGGAGATCCTGAAGATTAATACTTTGGTATCTGAGATTTTGATATTTGTAGATTTTTGCACCAGAAACAAAGAGAGTTGCTCTTGAAAACGCTCATTAATTATTATATTTTAAAATACAACAAGTTTCTGAAAATAGTCCCCCAAAACTGTTCTAAGGACACTTCTCTCAGTCGCTGACTCAATTATATTAATGGTCATAGCCTAACAAGGTATAGCTAAATGTACATTCAGAACACGTGTTATTGTATACCCAAGTCACGTGCTATGTACAAAATGCAGGGGAGGGGGAGTCAACATAGCAGTTTACTATGAACTGGTATAGGTTGTACTGACTGCTCAATTATTCAAATGCCTCGCTTACCCATTTTCTCGCAGACTGGAAAAAATGAAAAAAATGGAGAGGAAAATGTATGGATACATTATATATTATACATATAATTTGCTATAAGTACCGGTGATAGCAGTAAAGATTGCTGACCATGTCATTTAATTGTTGAATTGTCATCTCGGTGGTAGTTTTAGTAATGTTAAGGCAAACCGGGAGCCCGCTGCCCCACCGGAAACGGTTAATCGCAACAGAGTATGACAAACTGGGAACGTAAAAAGATAACTCGAAAAGAGTCTATTCGTTTAACTTGGCGGGTTTTTTAATCACCTTCCGGTATGTCAAGATTCACGAGAGAAGTGTTTTATTTCTCAACGGATATTCGAAGGCATGGTACGATTAAGCTTGCCGGTATAATTATAATGTCGTTTTGCTGAATAACCTAAACTTTAAACTCGTCCAAGTACGGAAATACTCCACCACGCCGGATAATATGGATTTTACTATACTTACGTCATACTTGTTCTATTTTTTAATTCAGATATCAGAACTAAGATAAATGCTCTTGATTATGATCACAGTGCAGATCTTGAGTTCTCGATAAACATTTAAGTGTCACTTGGAGTATGACACAGTTTGCAGATTTT